>PVKH010031743.1:0-12277 GCA_004027955.1 Chaetophractus vellerosus
AAAAATGTATATAGATATATAAAAAATAAATAAATAATTTTAAAAAAAGAATAATAGCTTTACCATCACTACTACCTTCCTACCCACTATTTGAAAAATTTTTAAAGAAATAATACACTTTAGAGTTTCCCCCTCTCCTGCACTTTAATGCCCCATCATGGGGAAATATATTCTAAGCAGAGAATGTTAGCCCTGATAAGCTTTATGAAGAAGTTTCCCAAAAACAACCCTCTAAACAGAAATCAGGAGTCCTAGATCTTTTAAAAGATTTCACTCATAAAATGCTAGAAGGCTAACAGTGTTATTCTATTGATCCTGAAGGTATAACAAAGTTTAGCAAGTTTCCCCCAAAGCCATAGGGCCATAGAATCTATATTAAGCAAACATCCAAATTTTTCTTTAAAATGTTTTCGATGCAATTATGCCCATTTGGTGAAAGCCCTGAAGCAGGGTTTTAGTTACTTTTTATACTCTTTTTGCAAGAACCAAAACCAACTTTTAGACAAAGGATTATGCAGGGTGGTTTTTCTTTGTGGTTGTGTTTGACTCATGTTGTCCTGGCAGCCAGGCAAGCAAGCCCCAAATGTACAGAAGCAGATATTTGCCGTTAGCTGCAGGCAGAAACAGTTTCTAACTATTCTATTCTTGTTGATCAAGCATAACTTTTGCAGCAGGTTGAGACAGTTCCCAGAATTGTTCTGGGAGGGGGTGACCATAACCTTTCTCCATAACAGGTGTATTAGTCAGCCAAAGGGGTGCTGATGCAAAGTACCAGAAATCTGTTGGCTTTTATAAAGGGTATTTATTTGGAGTCGACGTTTACAGTCACGAGGTCCTAAAGATTCCAACAATAGATACCATAAGAGGTACTCTCTCACCCAAATTCATTGGCCATGTGTTGAAACAAGATGGCAGGTGATGTCTGTGAGGGTTCAGCTTTCCTTCTTCCTCTTAAGTCTCTGTGGTCCTGGCTTTTTCTGATCTCAACTGTAGGCTGGCATAAGGCTCATCTCTCCCCAGGACCCATTTCTTTCTGGGCTCAGCTGCTCTGGTCTCTTCACAAGGTCAGCTGTAGACTATCAGGCTCTTCTCTCTTCCTGAGGCCTCTGCCATGTCTGATGAGCCATCTCTCTTCCTCTGCCATGTCTTTTTCTGTGTAAATGTCTGCCTACCAATGGGGCTGGGACTCAACCCTGCAGGCCCTAATAATGTGGTCAAATCAAAACCCTAATCTTAACATAATTTAATTCAAAGGCATCTCAAATTAATCTAATACAATCAAAGAGTATCAAGTCCAGAGGAACAGATCAGTTTACAAACATAATTAATAGCCTTTTTGGGGGGATTCATAAATAATGTCAAACTGCCACAGTAGGAGGTCAGGGTGGGAAATGGAAGGGCAAGCTGAAACCTTAAGTAATGTTTTTCTTCAGGTGGGGTAAATGGGGCAAAGAGCTAAACAATGGAAATGCCTACATCTAGAAAGAAGAATTTTAAAAATAGCTCTTTCCTAAGCATAAGGATAAAACAGATAAATCAGCCCACTTTGAGGAGGAGATGGAGGGCAAAAGAGAGAAAGAAACACTACAGAAAAGTCATAAAATCACTTCTCAAAATAGCGAACAGCCAAAGGCCCAGCAACCTCTAAGAAACACCTTCAAACAACAAAACATAAGGGTCATCTCTCATACCTGACTCTTGCTCAGAAAGAGCCAAAATCTCCCACAAAAGGAGAAACAATTTTAACCCCACAAAATCCCTCATGATTTTAATTCCCAACCAAGCACACCTGAAAAACACAGGATGTTGGAGGAGCCTGGTCTGCCTGAGATAATTTTATACCCAATGGCACAGCCGGCTGACTGCATTTACAAATCACTGTTTCCCAATTCCACAATTTCCAGAAATGTGTGTTGCATTTTTGCTGATAAATTGTTTAAAATTTGGAAAATATGGAAAGTATAAAGAGAAACCTTCTTTATATTCAGAGAAAGACTTTTTTCTGCCTCCTGGACCTTGACATTCTCCTGATTACTCCAGTACTGAAATCAGGGGTGAAAATAAAGTAGCATTTGGCAAAGCTTTGAGGGCTGTGACTTTTCAGGCCACCCAAGTCCCTAAGAGAATAGAATGCTCAGGGAATGTCAATGTATGTTTATAGGATTGTCAGGAAATGACATTTAGGGGATGTTATAAGCCAGTGATTTTCAAACTTTAGTAACATCAGAATCACCTGGAGGACTTGTTTTTTTAAGCAGTTTTATTGAGATATATTCACATGCCAGACAATCCATCCAAAGTGTACAATCAGTGGCTCTCAATATAATCACAGAATTGTGCATTCATCACCACTATCAATTTTAGGACGTTTTCATTATTCCAAAAAGAAAAACCCCTACCATTTAGTAGTCACCTCTCAATCCTTTCATCCTTCCCTTGCCATACATAGTTGCTAATCTAATTCTGTCTCTATAGATTTATTTATATTTACATCTTATAAAATGGAATCACACCACATGTAATATTTTGTGTCTGGTTTATTTCACTTAGCATAATAGTTTTTCTAAAATTATTGTAATTAATGTAACCAGAGAAGTTGTATGTTTACATAAAAGTCGTAAAAAATGCAACACCCCCTGTACACCCTTATTCTTGACATTTAGCATTAGTGTGGTAGATTTAACTTTTTGAGGAGCAACCTTATACGACCTGCTTTTCAAGTGCTCTCTGTTGGAAGTGGAAGATGGACGGGACATAAACAGCTCCCAAGTGGTGGTTTTTTTTTTCATTAACAACTTTGTTTCAAATTCACAAAAATAAAAGAACAGAAAAAGGCAGCTCAACAAGTTATGGAAACATTACTTCTAAAAGTTCTTTTTCAGGCATTTTTATCTCGTCTAATTCTGACTGCTAACTCAGTTGTTAATCTAGTGTTCAAAAAGTTACATAGATGAGCAAAGATTAATTAAATTACATAGTCAAGTTCTCCTTATTAATGAAAAAGAAATGAAGAAAAATGCTCAATCATATTCATAGCTCACAAAACCAAGCCCCATATTCTTTTTTTACCTTTAGAATTAATACAGTACCAACTTTGCTTTTACTACAAAAATATTACAATGTTGTTGCTAATTACAGTCTATAAATAACATTAGTTATATTTTCCCATGTATTACCATATTCTTAACACCCTATAGAACATTCCTATATTTATATTATTAACCACAATCCTCATCTACTTCAAAAATCATTGTTACACATTCCCAATATTATCCTCCAACTGTCCTCCAACTAACATTAATCTTCCTAGACTACCTGTTTCAGCCACAATCACATCTACAAATCAATGGTGTTACATTCATTATAATGTGTTATCTTCAAGTCCAATCATTACCACATATTTACATTTGACTTTATTAAACATTCTACAGGGCCGGCTTGATAGCCCAGTGGATAGGGCGCTGGCATACCACATGGGAGGCCCTGTGTTCGATTCCCGGGGACCTCTCCTAGCGGGCAGACCGCCTTGAGAATGTCAAGCTGCCATGGGCGGGCCGGAGCCGCCGTGGGCAGGGCAAGAAGCTGCCACGGACAGGGCAAGAGCCGCCACGGGCAGGGCAGGTCGCCCGCGGATGGAGCGCAGCCAGCCACCCGCGAACTGAATCAAGCGCCAGCCGTGAACGGATTCAGAGACCGCCCACAAGCGGGGAAAGCCGCGCCTGCGCAGTGACCACTCTCGGTGCGTCACCGCAGCAGGGGGAAGGGGAGATATGTAATAAAATAAATAAAATCTTTAAAATAAATAAATAAATAAACATTCTACATCCAGCATCTTCTCCCCATTCTCAACCCACATTCTGTCTCCCACCAACCCACACTTTCCAGTCCAACTCCATAAGTCTTCTCATTCTATTTAGTTCATATCAGTGAGACCATACAATGTTCGGCCTTTTGTGTTTGGTTCATAATATCCTCAAGTTTCCTCCATGTTGTCATGTGCTTCCCCAATCGATTCCTTCTTACAGCTGAGTAATATTCTATCGTATGAATATATGACATCTTGTTTATCCATTCATCAGTTGATGGACACTTAGATTGTTTCCATCTTTTAGCAGTTGTGAATAATGCTGCTATGAACATCGGTGTGCAAATATCTGTTCGTGTCCTTGCTTTCAGTTCTGAATATATTCCTAGTAGCAGGATTGCTGGATCATATTGCTGCCAGATTTCCTCTAGGTTCTTGGCTAAGCTACAAAAAATGAATTTTGAGTGCAAGCCAGTTTAATTAGGCCAGAAATATATTAAGGAAGGGAAGGAAGAAAAATGGGAGAAAATAACAGATTATGGGTCCCAGGTAGAGATGAAAGGGGCTGAAAAGAGATAAAAAGGACTGAATTGCAGACTACAATTCCCCATTACAGATTACAAAATGCCCAGGTTTACTTGCATGCTGTTTCAGACAGGGGAAAAGGGAAGAAGAGGGTTTGTTTGTTTTTTGTGCTTTCTTTTTAAACCATTAATTATTCTGCTCCTTTGCTAATGTAGGGGGAGAAGTCCCAGTTGTTTGCTGTTTTGATTGGTTATCCCACCCACAATCCCCTATGAGGGCCCAATGATAAGGCCCCTGGAGAATATCCAGGGCTTCTCCTGGCTTCCAGAGGAAATCTCATCCGAATGGGGGTTCTTGCAAGTTCTTCCAGCAGCCATCTTGTGGGATATTCATGGCCATGTGTTTCATAGCAGTGGTTTTTCTGCCAGATTCCAGATCCATCTATTGATTCCTAATCTAGCTGCCTCAATATGGCAGTTCTATATTTAGTTTCCTGAGGAACTGCCAGATCACCTTCCACAGAGGTTGCACCATTTTACAGTCCTACCAACAGTGAAGGAGTGTTCCTATTTCTCCACATTCTCTCCAGTACTTGAAGTTTTCTGTTCTTTTAATAATGGCCATTCTGTATGGTGTAAGACAATATTTTATTGTAGTTTTGAGCTGTATTTCCCTAGTAGCTAGTGATAGTGAACATCTTTTCATGTGTCTTTTGGACATTTGTTTTTCACTTTGGAAATATGTCTGATCAATTCTTTCACCCATTTTTAGTGGGGTTGCTTGTTATTTTGTCATTAAGTTGTGTGATTTTTTCATATAATGTGTAGATCAATCCCATAACAGATACATGGTTTCTGAAGATTTTTTCCCAATTGAGTAGACTGCCTTTAAATTTCTTGACAAAGTCTTTTGAAGAACAAAAATATTTGATTTTGAGACAGTCCCATTTATCTATTTTTTCTTTCACTGCTCATGCTTTAGGTATAAGGTCCAAGAAACCTATACCTGCCACAAGATCTTGAAGAGATTTCCATACATTTTTGTCTCAGAGTTTTATGGTTCTAGTTTTCATATTTAGGCCTTTGATCCATTTTGAATTAATTTTTATATAAGGTGTTAGATAAGGGTCCTCTTTCTTTCTTTTACATATAGATGTGCAGTTTTTCCAGCACCATTTGTTGAATAGGCTAGTCTAACGAGATGAGTGGGTTTGACATCCTTGTCAAAAATCACTTGACCATAAATATGAGAGTCTATTTCCAAACTATCAATTCAATTTCATTGGTCAATCTGTCTATCTTTATGCCAGTACTGTGCTATTTTTACCACTGTAACTAGATAATATGCTTTAAAGTCTGGAAATGAGAGTCCTCCAACTTTGATACTCTTTATTAAGATATTTTTGGCTATTAGGGACACTTACTCTACCAGATAAATTTGATAATTGGATTTTCTAATTCTACAAAGAAGGATATTGGGATACTTGTCAGGATTGTGTTAAATCTGTAGAACAGTTTAGGTAGAATTGAAATCTTAATGATATTTAGTCTTCCAACCCATGAACACGGAATATCCTTCCATTTATTTAGATCATCATTGGTTTCTTTCAGAAATATTTTATAGCTTTCTGAATAAAGGTTCTTTATGTCTTAGGTTTAATTTATTCCTAAATATTTGATTCTTTTAGTCAGTATTGTAAATGGCTTTTTTTTTCTGACTTCCTCCTCAGCTTGCTCATTAGTAGTATATAGAAATGCTACTGATTTTTGTGTATTAATATTGCATTCTGCCACATTGCTAAAATTGTTGATAAGTTCTGATAGTTTTATTGTGGATTTTGGGAGATTTTCTAAGTATAGGATCATATCACCAGTGAATAACGAAAGTTTTACTTCTTCCTTTCCTATTTGGTTGCACTTTATTTCTTTTTCTTGTCTAATTCCTATAGCTAGATCTTCTAGCACAATATTAAATAACAGTGGGAAGAGTAGGCATCCTTGTCTTGTTCCCAATCTCAGTGGGAAAGCTTTCAGTCTTTCACCATTAGGTACAATGTTAGCTGTGGGTTTTTCATATCTATGATTTATCATATTGACAAAGTTTCCTTCTATTCCTAATTTTCAAAGTGCTTTTATCAAGAAAGGATGTTGTATTTTGTCAAATGCCTTTTCTGCATCAAATGAAATGATCATGTGATTTTTCTTCTTCAATTTGTTAATGTGGTGTATTGCACTGATTGAATTTATGTTGAACCACCCTTGCATAACTGGTATAAAATCCACTTGATCATGACATAATTTTTTATGTGTTTTTGGATTTGGTTAGTATGAAGGTTAGGCTAATGTGTCAATTTGGCCAGGTAATTGTGCCCAGCTGTTTGCTCAAGCAAGCACTGGGCTAATTGTAATACAAGGACATTTATGGACCTTAGTCATCAGTGAGTTTACTGCATAGATGGCTGATTACATCTACAATCAACCAGGGAGATTGCTGTCAGCAATGAGTGACATTTTATCCAATCAGTTGAGTGCCTTAAAAGGGGAAGTGATTTCAGCATTCAGAGAGAATTTCCTAGCTCATCTTTGAACAGCTAATGTCTCTTGGGAGCTCATCAAGGACCTTCATCAGACCTTCATCAGAGCCCCTCGATTGCAGACTGCCTGGGGAATCTAGACTTGTGCATCCCCATGGTTATGTGAGAGAGTTTGATAAAATCTCTACTATTTACAGATATCTCCTGGTGATTCTGTTTCCCTAGAGAACCCCAACTAATACAGTTAGCAAGTGTTTTCTAGAGGATTTTTGCATCCATATTCATTAAAGAAATAGGTCTGTAATTTTCCTTTTTCATAATATCTTTATTTGACTTTGGTATAAGGGTAATGTTAGCTTCATAGAATGCAGTTGATAGTGTTCCTTCCTGTTCAATTTTTTGGAAGAGTCTGAGCAAGATTGGTATTAGATCTTCTCTGAAGGATTAGTAGAATTCACCCATGAAGCCATCTGGTCCTGCACTTTTCATTTTGTGGAGGTTTTTGATGATGATTTCAATTTCTCTACTGTGATTTGTTTCTTGAGGTCTTCTATTTCTTTTAGAGTCAGTGTAGTCTGTTCATATGTTTCCAGAAATTTGTCCATTTCATCAATGTTGTCTAGTTTGTTGGCATACAATTGTTCATAGTATCCTCTTATGATCTTTTTTATTTCTGCTGGGTCAGTGTTATTGTAGCCTTTCTCATTTCTGATTTTATTTCCATCTCTCCTTTTTTCTTTGTTAATCTAGCTAAGAGTTTATCAATTTTGTTGATCTTCTCAAAGAACCAACTTTTAGTTCTGTTGATTTCCTCTATTGTTTTCTTTTCTCCATTTCGTTTATTTTCTGTCCTAATCTTTATTATTCTTTCTTTCTGCTTGCTTTGGGATTGATTTGCTGTTCTTTTTCTAATTCCTCCAGATGTGCAGTTAGGTCTTCGATTTTAGCTCTTTCTTCTTTTTTTAATGTAAGTATTGTGGACTATAAGTTTCTCTTTTAGCACTGCCATGGTTGTACCCCATAAGTTTTGGTATGTTGTAGCAGTTTGATATTGCTTATCAATTCCAAAAATAGATATTGCATTGTGTTTGTAAACTGGCTTATTCCTCTAGGCATATTAGATTGTATTAGATTCAGAGGTTTCACTTTTATTTGATTAAGTTATGATTAAGGCTTTGATTCAGCCATGTCAGTAGGACGTCAAGTCTCTGCCCCCTTGTTGAACAGGGACTCACAGAGAAAATGACATGGCAGAGGACAGAGTTTGAGTTTTGATGCTGGAGCCCCAGGGACAAAGCCAAGCCATTCACCTGATAGTATGCAGCTGAAGACACCAGAACCCTGAACAGCTGAGAAAGCCCAGAAAGAAACAAGCCTCAGAGAGAGACATGCCTTAGGCTAACCTACAGCTGAGAAAGAAAGGAGCTAGGACCATGGAGCCTCAGAAGGAAAAGGAAGGCTGAACTCTTTCAGAGACTGGCAGCCATCTTACTCTAACACATAGCAACAGACTTTGGTGAGGGAAGTAACTTATGATGTATGGCCTTGTGACTGTAACCTTCTACCCCAAATAAATACCCTTTATAAAAGCCAAAAAGTTCTGGTACTTTGCATCAGCTCCCCTTTGGCTGACTAATACAGTTGTGCTCTCATTTTCATTACTATTTTCCTTGTAATTTCTTCTTTAAACTACTTATTACTTGAGTGTATTGTTTAATCTCCATATATTTGTGGATTTTCTTTTTCTGCCTGTTATTAATTTCCAACAAATTCCATTATGATCAGAGACAATGTTTTGTATAATTTCAATGTTTTTAAATTTATTGAAATCTGACTTATGCCCCAACATATGGTCTATCCTGGAGAAAGATCCATAAGCAATTGAGAAGAATGTATATGCTACTGTTTGGGGGAGTAATGCTCTATAAATGTCTATTAGATCTAGTTCATTTATCATATTATTCAATCTCTCAGTTTCCTTATTTACCCTCTATCCAGCTGTTCTATCTAATGCTGAGGGTGGCATGTTGAACTATCCAACTATTGTTGTAGAGACATTTATTTCTCCCTTCAGTTTTGCCAGTGTGTGTCTCATGTATTTTTGGACACCTATGTTAGAAGCATAAATATTTATTATTGTTACTTCTTCTTGGTGAACTGTCCCGTTTATTAATATATAGTAACCTACTTTATCTCTTATAACATTTTTACATTTAAAATCTATTTTATTTGATATTAGTATTGCTACATCTACTGTTTTGTTTTTGTTTTGTTTGTTTGTGTTTGTTTGTTTGTTTTGTTGTTGTTGTTGGTTTTTTTTTGCTATTAGCATGGAATATCTTTTTCCAGTCTTTCACTTTCAGCCTGATTGTGTCTTTGCACCCAAGGTGAGTTTCTTGTAGACAACAAATAGATAAATCATATTTTTTATCCATTCTATCAGTCTATGTCTTTTAATTGGGGAGTTCAACCCATTAACATTAAACGTTACTACTATAAAGGCATTAGTTACTTCATCCATTTTATCCCTTGGCTTTCTGTTGTCATCTTACTATTGCCTTCCAATTTCTTATTTATGTTCTTCATTTCTACACTCTTCTCCAGGGCTCTCTCCCTTGTCTTTTCCTAGAAGACTGTAACACACTTTTCAATATCTCTTGTAGATTTGGGCTCTTGGTAACTATATTAGTCAGCCAAAGGAGTACAAAGTGCCAGAAATTGGTTGGTTTTTATAAAGGGTATTTATTTGGGGTAGAAGTCCACAGTAACCAGGCCATAAAGCATAAGTTACTTCCCTCACCAAAGTCTGTTGCCACATGTTGGAGCAAGATGGCTGCCTACGTCTGTAAGGGTTCAGGCTTCTTAGATTCCTCTCTTCCCAGGGCTCCATTTTTCTCTGGACTCAGCTCCTCTGTTTCCTCCACAAGGTCAGCTGTAGACTATCATGTGAATGGCTCATCTCTATCCTGGGGCCTTCTCTCCTTCCTCATGACCAAGCTCATCCATCTGCTCACCTCCCCCGGCTCCAGCATCAAAACTCCAACATGAGAACTCCAACTCAAAAACTACTCCAACTCTGTCCTTTGTAATGTCTTTTATCTTTGAGACCCCACCCACGAAGGGGTAGGGTTCAACAC
Source organism: Chaetophractus vellerosus (assembly GCA_004027955.1). NCBI lineage: Eukaryota > Metazoa > Chordata > Mammalia > Cingulata > Chlamyphoridae > Chaetophractus > Chaetophractus vellerosus. Next base: position 10,001 of record PVKH010031743.1, read on the forward strand.
CCTACTGATGTGGCCCAGTCAACACCCTAATCATAACTTAATCATGCCCAGATTAGGAGACCAGTTTACAAGCATAGTCCAATATCTATTTTTGGAATTCATAACTACATCAAACTGCCAAACTGCTACAGTAACATACTCTCTGCTTTTGTTTGTCTGTGAAGACCTTAAACTCGTCTTCATTTCTGATGGATAGTTTTGCCAGATAAAGAATTCTTGGCTGGCAGCTTTTCTCTTTTAGTACCTTAAATATATCATACCATTGCCTTCTTGCCTCCATGGTTTCTGAAGAGAGATCAGCACAGGGCCTTATTAAGGCTCCCCTGTAAGTAATACATTGCTTTTCTTTTGCTGCTTTCAAAATCCTCTCTTTATCTTTGGCCTTTGACAATCTGAATAGTAGATGCCTCAGAGTAGGTCTTTTAGGATTTATCTGTTTGGGGTACATTGTCCTTCTTGAATATTCATATTCATGTCTTTCATAAGGGTTGAAAGTTTTTTAGTCATTATTACCATAAATATTCTTTCTACCTTTCTCCATTCTCTTCTCCTTCTGGTACAACTATAATTCATGTGTTTGTGCTTTTCATTTTGTCATTCAGTTCCCTGAGATGCTGTTCAATTTTTTGCATTCTTTTCTGTCTTTCTTCCTTTCTTTTCAATTTCAAATGTCCAATCCTCAAATTGACTTATTCGTTCTTCTAACATTTCAAATCTGCTCTTATATGCCTTTAATGTATTTTTTAAATATCTATTTATTTTACTTTATTTATTCTTTTAAATTTATTCCCCCTCCACCAGATGTTTCTCTTGTCTGTCTGCTTGCCTTCTCCAGGAGGCACCAAGAACTGAACCCAGGACCTCCCACATGTGAGATGAATGCCCAACGACCTGAGCCACATCTGCTCCTCATACGCTGTGGCGTCTGCTGGCTTGTGGCATCTGCTTCCTAGGCATCTGCTCATTGCTGCAGGGTGTGGCATCTAGCTCTCGTTGCAGCAGGGTGTGATGTCTAGCTCTCATTGAGGTGGGTGTGGGCATTTGTTTGTCTTCTTTAGGAGGCACAGGGAACTGAACCGGGGACCTCCCATATGGTAGGTATGTGCCCAACTAGTTGAGCCACTTCTGCTTCCCTTTTAATGTATTTTTAATCTCATTTATTGTGTCTTTCATTCACATAGCTCTGTTACTTTTTTTGCAGGCTTTCAAATTGTGCTTTATGCTCACACAATGTCACCTTAACATCCTTTATCTTTTTACTCCTTTTCCTTCATCTACTTAAATTGATTAAGGAGGTTTGTTTTAACATGATTTATTAGTTGTCTAAAATTCTGAATCTCATCTAGATCCTTGGCTTCTTCCTATGAGTGATTCATATCTTCCTGTTTCTTAGTGTGGGTAGTTATCTTTTGTTGATCCCTAGACGTCTGCTTATGTTAATGATTTTGCTCTTTTGATCAATTTCTCTCTCTTGCCTGTTGGTTTTATTTCACAGCTTTTCTTCAATTTTTTTTCTAAAACTTTAATATTGCCCTTTTACATAGTCAAAATTGTGGCAGGGAGCTGCTAATGGGGCCCTACCCACTCTACTGTGCCTGGGAAAGAATCAAGAGAGCAGTCTGTCTTCCTTTACCTTCCTGGCCAGCAAATGGTGCTCCTCAGCAAACCCTTCCATAGAGATGAATCCTTCAATTTCCACCACCTCTTCTGAGCTAGCAAGTTATGGTAGTTAGATTTGCTGGAGAGAAACCAGTCAACCCTCTGCCACACCCTCCCTCTTCCCTGGAAGGAATCTGTCCTCTCCATTGGCTGCTCAGCTGCAGGTTTTACTGAGGCTGTTCACCTCGGGGGTGTGGCATGGGCAGCATTCCCAGCCTCAGGGGTATCAGCTCCACAATTTTCCCCTTGGCCTCTCCATCTCTCTGTCCCCAGTCCCTCCTGGATGATGCATGTGGCACTTTCCTTGCCTGCAGGGGTCCCCAAAGTGGCTCCTTCAGACTACTTCTATGCCTTCGTCCCTAATTTGCAAGACAGCTCCACCCTGCCTGAGCTACTCCAACCTGGAGGACTTGTTAAAGCACAGATTGTTGATTGAGATAGGTTTGGTGGCGCAAACAAAGAGGCGTCAGACAGGTTGATGAGATGAACAGTGGGCTGCAGCTCACTCAGGCATACACAGCACTGAGTGGCTGCTTGCTTAGCCCTTTTATTGGGGTTCCAGCTATAATTAACTTTTGTGTATCTAAGCATGAATTTTTGCCACCTAAACTAAATTAA
>PVKH010031744.1:0-12280 GCA_004027955.1 Chaetophractus vellerosus
CACAGGAGAGCAAGCAGAAAGGGGTGGGGGGATATGTAACAAACAAACAAAAAAAAGATCAATATACATTTGTGACACGTGCAGTAAATTATTTCACCAAGATAACAGATTTAAACGTAAAACTGATTTTTATAAAATGTTTTGTACATTATGAATACATTTAGACTACATATAAGAGACCAAACTAAACACATGTTCTACAGTTCTAAAGTTTTGTGAACTATTTGCTTATGACAGTAAGCCAAAATGACTTTATTTTGTGGCTTTAAATTTGCATGGATGCTCAAGACTTAAGGATTAAAACTGAGAACAGGAGAAGACACATCCACAAAAGAAAATCAGGAGTGATGGTGGGAAAAAGTTATGAGGCTAGAGAGGAAGATGAATAAAATTTCACCATGTTTTATTTTCCTAATACAATCATACCACTTCTCATTATTTCTATGGCCATATCCCCAAATCTCTTTCCCCATCCAACAACTTTCTACTGTGTTTCAGTCACATAGAACCAACTCCTAAAAATTATTTTCAATTCATGTTCTTACAGGAATTCCAAACAAAGTTATCCCTTATGAAATCCTTTTTTTTGTTCTTTCTAATTTTTTTGCATAATGTTTTACATCTTAAAAAGCTGGGGACAATGTGTGAGAGTGTGCCTAATCAACAAAAGAGAATAAAAATTTTGAAACATGTCAATTATTCCAATATTCTTTATCAGCAATTCAAAGTTCAGTAAACTGGCTTGAACACTTAGACATTGGTCAGTGCTTTGCCCAGCTAGGAAATAGTAAGTTGTATTTAAAATCGACCCATGCTAAACTAAGTTTAAGTGTGTGAAATTCCTTGGTATAGTGTAGATGGCATAACTCATTCGTATCAGAAGAAAATGTTACAATTACTTTGAAAAATGCTTTGTTCCGTATAGCCCTGGAAAATATGTGAGGTGCTGGCATTAAAATAGGGGCCCTCATTTCAACATGTATAGGTGAATTACTAATATGGCCCTCAAACAACAGACCTAAATTTTGTGAAGTTACTTTAAAAGGTAGCAGAGTCAATATGATAACAAGGATGGTATGACCCATGGAGATATTTGATGGTGAATGGCTGATCATGCAGAAACTAAGAATGAATACATGGACATAACAGTATTCCAACTCTAATTTTAAAAATGAAAAAAAAATTCCCTATCTAGTAAATAGAACCCTAACTTTATATTAAATATTGTCCCAAACTCTATTATCATATTTAAAGCAGTTTTCAGATTCCCACCTTTTTAGAATTAATAAGCTATGCATCTTTCAAAAATTATCCTTTAATAACATCTGAACTATATGTTATGACTTTTTATCCCAGACTTTCTCAAAAAGGCACTTTGATTGACCAAAGTACTCACACTGGGAAAAAATAAATGCAATTTTAGGGATTATTGAACTGACACCGAGCTTACAAAATCTTCAGGAGACCCGGTGCACTACAGACTTTCTAAGAGATTGGCAATTAGAAGAAAGGTTTTCATATAGGTCTGTCTCAATTTATTGAGAACACAAAAACAAGGCAATGGTTTTATTTACAATTTTAAGTGCATCCTTATGATATATAGTACTAAAGAAAAGTGACTGTCTTTTAATTTTTCCAAATCCCAATAGGCCAAAGATAAAACTATAGGGTCAATATTTGCCTTTATTTCAAAATGAAATGATAACCACCAAAGGAGAATTACTAGGAAGTACTAAGAAACTGATTTATGGCACTTAGCAAACACACATCTCCAGGGTATAAAAGGGTAAATTCTGAAAAGGCCATGAGAAATTTAGAATTTTGGAGAAAGTTACTGGAGTTCTAAGGCATTTTCTCCACACACACTTAAGGGAGAGGAGAATGAATGACTTCAGATCAAATTAAAGTGTTTCAGGATGAGTACAGGAAGATTTAAGACATATAAGTACAAAAATAAAAAAAATAGCAAAGGCACTGGTTTGCATTATGAATTAGTTCCACAAATTGTGAAAATTCAGGTTATTTTTCTGGTTAAGATGTTATAAAAGTTATAGAAAACCATCTAAGGATGATTATTTACTGAGGTACAATTAAATTACACTGGACTTCACTTATTGGAAGTTCAAAGCTTGACCAATTATTGTCATGTTATACAACATGAAATCATCACCATTATTAAGATAAAAATCTTTTATCAAATCTAAATTTTGTTTCTCCTAGGTAATCCATCACTTTCTTCACCCCAGAAAGCCATGGATATGTTTCTAATCATATTGATTAATTTAAATTACAAATGATTGTATATAACTGGAATTATATAGCATGCAATCTTTCTTTCTTTAACTCCTTTCATGCAGTATAATGATATTGAAATTCATTCCTGTTACAATATCAGTAGTTTCTTTATTTTATTACCGTTTAGTAATCTTTGTATGATTATTCCACAATTTAGTGCATAAAACTCCTGAAGGATATTTGAGATTTTTTCAAGTATTTAGCCTTATGTAATAAAGCTTTTATGAATATTGTGTAGAAATTTTGTGTGAACATAATATTTTTATCCATCTTAGTTATATATCAAGGAGTAGAATGAATGAGTTATATGGATAGCCATATTTTTATCTTTTCCTCTTCTTCATATCCTGGGTATTATACTCTGCTATATCTGATCCAGACTTATGATATTTTGCTAAGGCTTTTGCTTCTAGAACATAACATTTGGGTCTTCTTAAACTTCACTGTATTAATTTCCAAATCATTTTTCAGGCCTTTTACTATAATGCAAATTGAAACATATATGCTTAGGTTATAATCTTTTTGTAGAACACAAAATTGACTTTATTTAAACTTTTTGGTGCATACAATATTTTTTCATTTTACTATCATAACTGAAATGATTACATTATTACCTATGTATTTGTATATTTTACCTTGCATCTTTTGAATTTTACAATACAAATAAATCTTTAGTATAATATTGTTTATCATCTTTTTCAATTCAAATCTTATCAAATGGTACAACTATTTTTAATGTCATGTTTATTATATTACTTATCAACGTTTACTGACTTCTATTTTTTTGCCTAGCCTAATATATCTTAATATATAAATAAGATTCATATTTGAAAACAGAAAAAAATAAGTGTTTAATGTTTTACTTGTAAAATATATGTATTTCAAAATTTGGCCCTTGTCTTAGAAGAATTTTCTCTCCATTGCCTTGATTTTAATTGGAATATCAACCCAAGTGATGTAGAAATACCTTTCTAAATAAGATCTTCTGCATAAATGTTCATAGCAGAAATGTTCACATAAGCAAAAAACTGGGAATAACCCAAATAACTGTCAAATATTTTTGTGAAAACAAAATGTAGCATATCCATACAATAGAATACTATTCCACATTAAAAAGAATTTCAAAATCATTACAAAAAGTTAAAGATGTGTACAAAATATGACACATTTTAAAAATTTGATTTGTATGAAATTTCTGCAGAGAAAGCAAAATTACATGAAAGGAAATTCAGCACTGGATCTTAAAGTAAGATTGAAAATTGGCTGCAAATAGGCTAGGCATAGGGAAATTTTTGGCTTGGTAGAGGCATTCAAAAACTGGACTGGTGTTTTGGTGGCAAAACTATATAAACATAACAAAATTCATGATACCATGAACTTAAATTGAGCAAATTTTAGGTTATGTAAATTTTAATTTAATAAAGCTTTAAATAATATCAATAAGTTCTATCATATTTATGCTAGAAAACTGTTCATATACTGGATATTGATTTTATTAATTTAGGATTGCTTTAATTAAAGAAATGTCTTTCAATTTATTTTTCAGTTATAGATCTGACCAAGTTTTCCATTTGTTATTGTTTTCTCATTTGTATGTATTAGAATGGAACTTTAATATTTCTCCATTTACCAAATCTTTATATGAAATTTTTAATTTGTGTTATCAAAATATCATTGTCAAATGTTCAATTAGAGGTATTAATATTGTTAGGCATATTTTAAAGAATATTTGTTGAAATACTCTTGAATACACTATACTTATTTGGAATTGGAATATTGTCAATATCTCTATAAATTTATATATGACCTTCTCCAATTTTATATCACTCATCATCCCATCCCCAGAAGTTATTGAAATCCACAATTTTAAATGTTTACTCATTTACTTTGTTCAATACATGTACTGCATATATTGAGACTCAACATTAAATTGTTTTATCTTTTATCTGATTTTGAAATTCATATAAATTTAACCATCTTATTTGCATTTGTCCATGACTTACTTATTTTTTGGTTAATGTTATGGTTTTGCAGGTTCATTCAGTTGAGGTGTAAAGCTGTTATTTATTCATTTTGATTGTAATATTGCAAATGTTTTAATTTTAGTAAGTGTCAACATTTGGATTCTTTTCCCTTTTTTATTCGGTTTATGAGTGATAAGATATGAATATTCATATTCATGTTTCATATTGCACAGATGTCAGAGACTGTCAAGAGTATGTGACAATGAGTGGAATTTTAACATAGGCAAGTACATTTTCAACATTATGCCAGACTTTTAAACAAATGATATATCAAATACATATCTAATTCTTGGTATATGACACTTGTAAATTTTTTGCCAAACTGTTGGTGTGAAATGGTAACTCATTATAGGATTGAATAATGAAAAATTTTCTCTCTCTCTATATATATATATTACATAGTTAGGGAAAATTACAAAAATCAAAGCGTATGCCTAAATTAATTTTAACAAAGTAAACACATCCAGCAAACCAGTAGCAATGTCAATAAACAGAAAAATAGCAATATACCATATGTTCCCTCTTTTGCTTAGTATATACCTGCTTGGAATAACCACTCCTTGGAATAATTTTTAACAAAATAGATTGATATTATCTTATATTTTAACATCGTAAAAGTGGAATATTTTGGTACTCCTTTATGTCTACTTTCTTTCATTCAACGTTATGCTTGGAATAAATGAATGTGTCATTTCACAGCTGTATGCTTTTTTATTTTTGTTTTTTTCTCTTTGTCTCTCAGAGGTTCAATCATTTATTTTTTTAACTTCATCTGTAAAACAGGCTACATTCTTCTTTTTGTAATATACTTTTATATATATATTTAAAGATACTTAGATAACATAAATGTTACATAAAAAATGTAGGGATTTGCTATTTGCCCCACTCCCTAACCTTCCCATAGTTTCCCACATTAACAACATCCTTCATTAGTATGGTACATTTGTTAAAATTGATGAGCACATATTGAAGCATTGCCACTAAGTGTGGATTATAGTTTACATTAAAATTTAAACTCTCCGACATAATTTTGTAAGTTATGACAAGATATATTATGGCCTATATCTGTCATTGCAACTTCATTCGGGACAATTCCAATGTTCTGAAAGTGCCCCCATATTACACCTATTTTTCCCTCTCTTTCCCCTCAGAACCTCCAGTGTCCACTGCCTCCACATTACTATATGACCCAGCAATTCCACTACTGGTTATATACCCAGAAGAATTGAAAGAAGGGACACGAAAATATATACTCACATCAATGTTCATAGTGGCATTATTTACTATTGCCAAAAGTTGGAAACACCCCAAATGTCCATCAACAGATGAATGGATAAGCAAACTCTGGTATATACACACAATGGAATATTACACACCTGTTAGAAGGAATACAGTTTTAACACATAGGATAACATGGATGAAACTTGAAGACCTTATGTTGAGTGAAGCAAGTCATGTACTGAAGGACAAACATTACATGGCCACACTGATAAACTTTTCTTAATAGCTGCTGGTCAAGAAACCCCAGTTATCACATTTCTTTTAAGCTTTATCACATTTTTAACAAAGATCTCATTTTTAAATTTCTCTGATTTGTTCTTCTTTATTTTTCCCTTGGGTTATTTAGGTAGGAATATCCATTGTTTTTATAATGTATAAAGCTTCTCTACACAAAATATGCATTGCTATGCTTCCATTTTGCAAAGTGTGATAGCCTCTCATTAGGCCCAAATACTTCATCTGGAGACATGTCCTGCCCACCTTAGAGGGTTTTACCTTGCCTCATTGATCCATTATTCAAAACAGTTTACCCATACTGCTTTTTGCTGATTTTACATTGCTTTGTCATGTCTTCTAAATTTAAAGGGTTTTTATGTGAGTTTATTAATTTGCTCGGTGTTTTTACTTTTCTGTCATTTGGCTATCTGAGATGAAAGTCAAAGTATCTTGATTCTATTGCATTTAGATTGATTTTGTGATATCTGTAATAAATTTTTGACAATAATAAATAAATTAAAAGGTCTTGCTCCACTGGTAGGTACAGAAACATGTAGTTGCAGCAACCATGGAATAATTTAATAGCATTTAAATTGAAACATGTGCCAACCTATTTCTCAAATACCACTTTACTATTATTTTTCCTCTCATAATTATATTCTGAACAGGATTCTTTCTGACCTCTCTAATGGCACTGTGATCTGAGACAATGAAATGTTTGATACATGGAGCATTCCATACCACTACTCAACACAATCTGATATCAAGATTCCAATAATTCTAATAGCCTGGTTATGAGAAAGAAATGTCCATGGTAGTTCAGAAATAATGAGACAAATAGATCTGAGGGTTCAGTTTCAGTAACAATATTAAGGACTAAAATCAGATAACTTCAGACTGGTAGTACGTACTTAGAAAATAAAACAGGAGTGTGTGATAGAGAATGACTAGACATAGTATGAAAGGAGACATAAGATAAATAAGTTGATTTAGTCAAGAAAGGTGTTGTTTGATTGTACAAATGGTGCCAATTCTCCTCTTTCTTTAGCCATGTCCTTTGCCATATGTCTTTGCAAACCATCTCTTAAAGAGATGCAGTGTCTTTTCCACCTGTTGAATCTGAGAAATCTGAATAGGGCATTAGACTTACTTTGGCTGATGTTTTCTCAGCAGACTTGATGTAGATGCTTTTGCTCTCGCTTTTGAAGCTACATTTCTGCCAGAGACCATGCACCCCCTGCTAGAAGATGAGAGATGTAAGGCAAAAACATCTTATCACCCAATTTGACAGCAAACAAATTGCCTGCCTGATGTGTGAGTGAGCCAAGCTTAGAACACGAACTGTCCATACAAACAAAAATTTCTGACCTGCACAGAAATTTCACCTGAGGAGGAAATAAACACTCGTTTTTCAAATCATTGGAGATTTGGGGTAGTTTGTTATACAGCAAAATTGTGGAAATAGAAGTCTGATACAGATATCAATAATTAAAAATGGAGCGCTACCATAAAAACAAAACGTAAAATACTTTATTTACATTAGCTTGTAGAGGTTTGCAAAATCTACCTTTTGCTTTAGAATGATTCCTCTGTTATGTAACAAATGTATCAGAAAGGGGCACCTGTAGTCAAAAAATACTAGAAGCGTTTGAAGTAATTGAGATGAAAATATGATTATATCATATCACTCATGTTATTTAAAATTATTAATGAAACCGGACATGAAAAACAATCTTACCAAGAATCATGGACAGTTATATAAAGGCTGTATAATAAGCTATAAATCCATCTTTTGTAGCTGGGAGTAAAAAAGACATACCTTACATTTCATACATAAGAAATAGACATTTGTTTATTCAAATGTGTTCAGTTTATCAGTATAAGAAATTTTAAATGTGCGACTAAATTATTAGAAGGTTAAGTAAGATAATATATTTCTTTATCTTTCACAGCAAAAAATCCATTACACATTAGTTTATGCTTGAAAAAATTATATAAATATGTCCTTTAGATTTATGGAAACTTCCTCCATCAAAAGTAAAAACTGAATTTCTCAAAAGTAAGAGTCTCTGAGAAATTGTGTTGCTTTCCTTTTAGATCTTACTGTCTTATATGAGTCTTTCTGCCCACGTACATGCATTAGAATGTGTGTTTAATGTGCCTAATAATTTTCTTATCAAATTGGGTATGCCATGAGATTATTTTACTTCTCAAATGTATTTTATACAGTATTACTATCCAGTTTTACTTCACCAAGCCATAATATAACAGCTATTTGCAACTGACATGTTAAAACAAATGCATTATCTATTTGACTGAATTCTTGAGTGTTAAATGAATCATATCTGAAAATCTACAGCATCATCTATAATACTGAATACTTCTTCTGTAATGAACTACACCCTTGGTAATGACAAGGAGAATCTGTGCATGAAATAAACTATGTGGAATTTGGAAAGAATGGAATATAAGGAACAAATCTAAGTCATCCTTATTGTTCCTATTGTTTTAGTAGATTAAAATAGTACAGTCCATAAATTCTAACTTTGGGAAATACTTATTATTCTATCTTCCTGAATAGAGGCTGAGGGCTTAACCATTAGAAAAGCTGTATCATTAGGGACTGATAAAATGTTGAATAATTGAAAGTAGAGAATAAGAAAAGAAAACCAGGTGATTGAGAAGCTTTATAAATTCTTGAAGTTATATGCTCTGTGAGGATGCCTTCAGGATTATGGGAAGGAAAAAACATATCTCAGAAGATAAAGCAAAATGAAGTCTCTAGGAAATAGTTGTCATTGTATTATATTTCGTTTTATATTATTCATCTGAGAATAATAGTTGGGAATATAAATGTTTATTAGAGTGTGTTGATTTTCTGAGTCTTATCCAGATCCAAAATCTCAAGTACCACAGTCTTAATTTCCTGAATCATTACATATCTTTCTTTATTACTACTTATAAATATTTCAAAGTATTTCTTGCTTACAATCAGTCTATTTGGTCTGTGTGCATTGGGTGGACTTGAATAGAAAGTACAACACTGGCTATTTTTGTGATTGAACAATGTATATTTTATAACTTTCCATTGAATGCATAAAAACTGGGATAGTCAATCATGCCATTAATTATATAGTCAATAAATTCTAAGTTATTGATTATATGTGCCTTTATTTAATTAGTTCAATGTTATTATTAAATTAGAATAAAATCACCACAATTCTGCTCAGATAATGCAGTCATTGATTTTGGTTACCTTTGAAGTAGGCCCTGATCCTGGCAGCAATATTTAATTTGAGGCTGTTTATAGGAATTTTTAAGGTTGCTAAAATGAACGAAATGTCCATATAATAGATAATTTGTTTTGCATGTAATGATTGCCAAAATTAAAATGTCATTACTGGACTATCCTTTAAAAGTGAATTAATTAATTAATACTTCAGCAAGGTGATCTTGTCAAAACACAAATCACAACATGTAATTCCTTACTTTCAAAGACTTGCCATTACACTTTGGAAAAATCTGGTTCTTGGTGTCTCTCTAACTTGATATTTTCCCCGGTCCCCTGAACTCACCATGAGCCAAGACGTTCATTTCCAATAAAGTTGAAGATTTTGCTCAGTGAGGACAATAGTACACACTGTTCCCTCTCGTCAGAACAACCCTGTCAGTCTTTGAATGTAGCATTCCTCTGTTTCTTTTGAATTGCCACCACCAAAGGCAACAGCGTTTGTGTTCTTTCAGATTCTCTGAGAAGAAGATTATAGATATTCAAGGGATTTATGGGGGTAACATCTTTGATGGAAGAAAGGGGCTTCAGCCTGAGGAGTTGAGGGATCCTTCAGACCGCACTCCAGGCCTGCTCCCTGTTAATGACTGGGCAAAGATGATGGCAGGAGACCACCACAGTAGAAATCCATTATCTGTTTTTAACCCTTTCATCTTAGGTGAATTCCACATTCCTGTTACACATTTTTAGATAATTTATGGATTCTATTTTTCATATTTTCTATTATCTAGTCAATCCTTGAGCATTTTATTTGTCTATTTTTCTTCCCTTACCATTTTGAAAATGTCTTCATATTTTAATTTATGTTACCCTTACATTTTCAATTGAATATTAACTGTAATTTTTTTCACTTTCTAGATTAAATATTAATATCCTCTTTCAAGCCAAAATATTTGGCCTTTCACTTTCCTACATATGCTTCCATCTCTTTCATGTTGAAATCTTCTCTGAATTTAATTTAAAAATGTTAATAAAATTTTTAATATTATGTGACAAAAGGTATACTTTTAACTGCATCTGTATATTAGCTTATCCATAAATTACTATTTTTTGGTGCCCCATCTCTTCCTCTTCTTTTATTTCTTTCCAGATTTCATGTTCCCCGTCTCTGCTGAGAGGATCAGTGTGGAAATCTTTCAGTAGATGCATCCTTCAAATTTTCTTTATTTTATACTGAAGCTGATACTTGTTGACTTTATGAAAAAATACTATTCTGAAATATTTTCTTGTTAATTCTTTTTTTTCTCTCCCTTTAAATGATCGTACAATTTTATTGATTCTCACATTATCCAAAATAAAACTAGATGATTTTGTATGAGTTTTATGAGATGTGAATATGATCAAGCGTTTTTCCTTTTCATTTGCTTCATTATCAAGGAGACCTTGGTCATGTCATGTAACCAATCCATGCTCATTTACTTATCTTTCAGAACACTGGAGAAAAAATTGATTTTGTTTGTAATATTAAATAAGATAAATATGCCTGGAAAGGATTTTTTTGAAGTCAAAGTTTTTCTTTTAAAAATTCAGATTTTTCTCTTGTATTTCCTTTTTTAAAAAAAAATTCTAGTATACTAATCTGCTTCCATCAACTGCAGCATCATAATGAGGTAGTACTATCCTCAGTGCTCAGCTTTCTGAGGAATCGCCAGACTGTCTTCCACAGCAGTTTGACCATTTTACATTGCCACAAGAAATGAATGAGTTTTCCTATTTCTCTGCATCCTCTCCAACACTTATTATTTTCCTTTTTTTTTCCTTATAGCAGTTTTTCTAATGGTTGTGATAGCTAATGATGCTGCATGTGCTTTCTAGCCATTTGTAGATCTTCTTTGGAGAGATGTCTATTCAAGTCTTTTGCCCATTTTTTTAAATTGGGGTTTTTGTCTTGTTAAACTGAAGGATTACTTTATATATAATGGATATTAAACCTTTATAAGATATGTGTTTTCCAAATTTTTTTCTCCCATTGTATAGCTTCCGATTTTACTTTCATGATAAAGTCCATCAAGGCACAAAAGTTTTTAATTTTGGTGAGGTCCCATTTTAACTCTTTTTTCTTTTGTGGAATGTACTTTTGGTGTATATTCCTTCATCTCCTTGAGCATTTTTAAGGTTATTTTTTTAAGGATCTATCTTATATGTCATCATCATTAGTGTTTTCTAGATTTTTATCCTCTTCCTTTGATTGAGCCATCATTTACAGTTTCTTTGTTTGTCTTGTACTCTTTTATTGCACACTCTACATTTTAATGTTTTCAAATGTTAACTCTGGGATTTATTTACTGAGATCCTGTTTCCTGATTTTGTAACCATCTGGTGGTTAAACAGAGATTTTCTTGACCAGCTCTAAAGTGGGAGGGGGTCAGGGAGGGTGCCCCAAAAGAAACTGCCCCACTGCAAACCTGAAGAAGCAGAGCATCTTTAAGTGTCCTTTGTCATGGCCTTTGTCTGGGTGGGTTGAAACAAATGTCACTCTTAGAGCCGGACCTACAACCATCCAAAGTCGCTAATCAAAAGCCGTGATCAATGATAAGTGGTGCCCATACCCGGTCTTGGAGAAGAGGATTTGTATGTCCCTTTCTGTCACCAGCAAGCAAGCCAGGAACTGGACCCTTTGGTGGCCTGCAGTGAGAGTGGTGGATGGGGACCAGGAGGCACCACACAGAGATAGCAATCATTCTTTTCTTCCACTCTTTCCTGTATGCTGCACAGTGTTCTTTCCTCTGGAATTTCAAAATAGCAGTTTCAGATAGTTCCTGACTGTTTAATTATTGTTCTGGAGGTAGGCCTGAGTCCTGGGGCTCCCTATTTATCATCTCCCCACAGTCCTTCTGCATGGCTTTCTTTCTTGATGTCAGTCCTCCTCAAATATTTGTTTTACTTTTATTTTCAAGTTATGAACCACATGGTATCTGTACTGAATATTCTTAGACCATATAAAACTCCTTTCGTCTTTGAAGAATGTTTCTGATTCCATCCAAACACTTTTTCTAGTGATTGCACAGGAAGGTTTTAAGAGATGAAGCTTATCCCCTAGGTCGGGTTTTGGAGACTCCCAACCATGAGACAGATATTATCTGGAGCTTTTCCTGCTTCTCTGTCCCAAAGATTATTCCTATGAGTAATATTTGAGCCAGTTAATCATTCCTTCCTTCTTAAAACACAGTTTTTT
>PVKH010031745.1:0-12276 GCA_004027955.1 Chaetophractus vellerosus
ATTTCTAATCACACTACCTCCTTTTCCCTTGCACAAAAATTCCAAAGCATTCCTATCTCATGGCTATTTACCTGTCATTTTTTCATCCTGGAATATTTCCCCCTGGGGATCACCATGAGGCTGATCCCCTTTTATCATTCAATTCTCAGTTAAAAATGAAAGTATTTCCAAGAGGCCTCTCCTGATGATCTAAAACAAAGCACCTTCTTGAGAATAAATTATCCCCTATTGTATCATACTGGTTATTTTTTTCCTTCATAAAGGATTTGTGTGTATTTTTGTTTACTTTTTACTGATTACTTCTCCCCACAAGTCTGTAATTTGTATAGTAAAAGACAAGAATCATTCCTCTCTTGTTTACAACTGCATTTCAAGATGTAAACATTCCCAACTGCAGACTCAACATTTACATGATAATTATAAGCACAAATATTTTCTATGGATTCTTTTAAATAATTGGTTTCTTAATTTGATTCAGAGATTGATTTATTTATGCATTCACAGTCCTGTATCAATCACATATTATTTGATAGATATTATTCTATGAATTCTATGTACAATAACGTGATATGTGCTATGATAAAGATGTATAGATATATGAGAACAAATAGGTAGATAAGTAAATGGTAGCAGCATGGCAGAGAGGATACAATGTTCAGGGAGTAGAGAACTAGAACTGATTTAGAAGGAGCATCAAAACAAGGATTAAGAGCATTCAAGACAATTTTGTAGGTTATAGCAAGATATGTAATGGCCCATATCAATCATTGTAATGTCATTTAGGAAAATTCCCAAGTCCCCAAAATGCCCCCATATTTCACATGTATTTCCCTCTCCCTGCGCTCAGAACCTCTAGTGGCCACTGACTCTACATGAGTGATTTAGTTTCTTCCATGGCTAGAATCACAATAAATCTATAGTAGAATACCAGTAGGTCTACTTTAGTCCATAGTTCATTCCCCATTCCTGAGGATTCTGGGATGGTGTTGCCCACTCTACCTCTAATTGAGAAGATGCTTTGATCCCATGGGGCAGATGGATTGGACTCTCTTGCTTGCAGTTGTAGACTCTCTCGGTTCCTTGGGATGGTCGTTGTCCATCATCATCTCCTTGTTAGTTGTCCTGAAGAGAGTGTAAACTACAATATAAACTATAATCCATGCTTAGTGGCAATGCTCTAAAATGTTTTCATCAATTGTAACAGATGTACCACACTAATGAAAGATGTTGTTAATGTGGGAATATGTGGGAGGCGTAGGAAGCAGGGCATATGGGAATCCCCTATATTTTTATGTAAAATTTATGTAATCTAAATACCCCTTTTTAAAAGATGAAAAATGAAAAACATTTAAAAAAGAATATTCAAGGCAGAAAAGGAGCACCATACACACCTTAGAACCAAACAAAAGTATGAAGGTATGTGAATATGAAAGGGAAGAATATGGTGATATAAAGGTGTGACAGAAAATACGTTAAGGATGCTAAACTTTATATGACAAGTATATTATACTACAGAATGTTTTAAAGCAAATTACATCTGATCATATTTGCATTTTTAAAAGATCTACCCCGGAGGTTCACAGAATATTCTTAGATAATATCCACTATTGAATGTTTCCAAGTAAGAAATGATGAGGACATCAACTAATGTAGTGGCATGGAAAGAGATAGGAATTCAAGAGATATAATTCTAGAGGGAGAAATTTTAAGATGAGGTGACTGATAGTCAGTGAGTGTGAAGGAGAGGTCAAGGATGGCTCATTGGTTTCTGATTGGATGGCCGAGTGAGTCACCGTGAAAGGGGAAGCATGCTTAGAATTAAGCTTTAACAAGAAAGTTTGAAGTGCCAGAAATGTTTCAAAATTGTGCTATGCACTAAGTGGAGAATTGATAGAGCTCTGTGTTGGAGGTAGAGGTTTGGGAGTCATTACAAACTGTTATTTTGAAGCCTTGGGTATATTAGATTGAATACTCAGAAAAGTATGTTTAATGTGTATGTGTTCGAGAGATGCTTAAAAATCTGATGTTGATCTTTTTTATTATAGCCATATTGAAAATTTGATGTGGAACCAAAGTTGATGATAGAAATTGAGTTGGAGAGGAAAACCACAAGCAATTTGGCAAACACTTGATTAATGAGGAGAGTTGCTGTAAGTCCTAAATCAATTGATGACACATATGAGAAGAGTGACTAGGTTATTGTAGAGATTGGATAATTTTCAAAGGAAAAGAGATATTTTAGGTGAATTTTGGAGATTAAAGTTCTGAAGTCAGCACTGGCAACTTAAGCATGTTATTGCTCCCTCTAAAACTAGAAATATAGAGGGTCGAATGAGTGAGACATTTCCTTTTGAGAGGTCTGCAGGAAGTAGTGTGTTGAAGGGAGGACTACGAAGTCTCAATACAGAAACTTAGTTTTTGAAATAGTTTGGGGATATAAGTGTGCTTTTTTAAAAAATTCAATTGTCTTTATTTTTATTTTTATCTTTTTGGTGTACAATTGTATGAGTCCACCTCCCCCCCAGCTTGCTCCCTGTGTCCATTTGTTGGATGATCTTCTATTTTTTCTTGCCTTCTCTTCACATTTTTCTCCTCCAGGCTTTACTGGGCTTCCATATGGGAGAGAGACACCCTGTCACTTGTGCCACCTCAGTTCCTGGTTTCTGGAGTGCCTCGCCTTGACTCTCCCCTGCGTCTCTCTTCTGTTATGTCATCATCCTGCTGCATGGCTCAATGCACGTCCTTGTGGGCCTGGGCTCGCCACGTGGGCCCAGCTTGCCTGCTCACCTTTATTTTATTTTTTTAACAAGAGGTCCCAGGGATCGAACCCAGGTACTCCCATATGGCAGAGGGATGCCCAACCACTTGAGCCACATCTGCCTCCCTAAGTGTGCTTTTATAATGAAAAGAAGGCAGTGTAGCATAAGGGTCAAGAATATGAGGTGAAAAGTTACTAGTCCCAAGTTTGCAAATAGAAGTTTTCCATAAATTTTCATTAAAATAAGCACAAAGTGAAGACTGGGGTGGAATTATTGTGAAGTTTGCAGTTGTATCCATGCCTGAAAATACAGTTTTAGAAGCCTAAGCAATAGCTTTAGAAGTTTAAAGAGCACTCCTTCACAGATTTCTTCTCACTTCTGTACACAGAAATATATTTTATACCATGGGGTATTTAAAAAGACGTATATGTTAATAAGAATTATATCAACAATTATAACACCAGTAATAAGTGTAACAATCAGAATAACCCTTCCACTATACTTGAAAAGGGTTAATCAGTTTTACATAATTTTATCATTCACTTTATATTTAATGTCCAAGACCAAAGACTAATTGACTAAGCTTTGGTCATATGTTCAGAGGAGAGTAGAACAGGGTAACTATTTTGTCTAACTTCCTGTTTAGTTGAGGTAAAATTCTCATACAATAAAATTAACAATTTTAAAATGAAAAATTCAGTGACATTTAGTTTGTTCACAATGTTGTGTCCCATATAGTTTCATTGCCCCAAAGTAAAACTCAGTACTCATTAAGCAGCTACAACGTATTCTACTCTCCCCCGACTTTGGCAACCTTGAGTCTGCTTTCTGTATGTATGGATTTACCTATATTTCAAATGAATGGAATCATACATGTTCCATTTTATGTAAAGTTTTGTATCTGTCTTAGCTTGCTTTTGAGGGTCCTCCATTTTCTAGCATGTATCAGTGCTTCATGACTTTGCATGGCTGAATAATATTACACTATATGTATACACCACAATTTGTCTATTCACTCATCAGATGATGGAAATTTGGGTTGTTCGCATCTGTTTTAATTTCCCAGCCACTAAAACAAATACCATACAATGGGTTGACTTAAATAATGGGAATTTATTAGCTCAAGATTTTGAGGCTAGGAGAAGTCCTGAATGAAGATGTTAGCAAGGCAGTGCTTTCTCCCTGAAGACTGTGGCATTCTGGAGCTGGTTGCCGGTGATCCTTGGTTCTGGGCTTTTCCATTATATGGCAATGCAGATGATGGTGTTTTCTTTCTCTTTCAGGTTAAACTGACTTCCAGCTTCTGGCTGCTCCCTCTAACTTCCTCTGTTTCCAATTTCCTTTGCTTATAAGGGCTTCAGCCATATTCGATAAAGGTCCATCCTCATTCAGTTTGGGCACACATTAATTAATAACATCTTCAAAGGTCCTATTTGCAAATGGGTTCACATCCATAGGATGCCTTTTGTAAGGACATGATTCAATCCCCAACACCACCTTTTGTCTATTGTAAATAGTGCTGCTATGAATACTCAGGTACAAGAATTTGTTTGAGTTCCTGTTTTCAATTCTTTGGTGTATATACCTAAGAGCGTGATTGCTACAATAATTCTGTTTAATATCTGAGGAATAACCGACCCAACTGTTTTCCACAATAGCTAAACAATTTTGCCTTACCATTTGCAATGTATGAGAGCTCCAGTTTCTCTACAAACTTGCTAGCATTTATTTTCCTTTTTATTTTTATATTTTATTTTTTTAGCCATACTAGTGTGTGTGAAGTGGTTTCTTATTGTGGTTTTGATACATATTTCCCTAGTGACTAAATTATATTGAACATTTTTTCATGCACTTAGACTTTTTGACTATTCGTATATATTTTTTTGGAGAAATGTCTTGAATGACTTGAATAGTCCTTTGCTAACCTTTAAATTGGATTGCTTGTATTTTTGTTGTTGAGAACAGACTGAAGTACTCTTTCCAAGATAAAGGCAAATGGATGCTGAACAACCTAACAAATGTGTGTTCTAATATTTTTAAGCTTTCCTATATTCCTCAAGAGGTGTTCTGTTTTGACATGTATTGCTTTAGACTTTGAATTTGAAGGGTATTAAAGGTTAGTGTCTGATATCATTCATATATACATTATACGTAGCACAATATTCATTGATTTATTGATTCATTTAACAGTGCCCTGTATTCAGTTTAGGAGTCAGTTTAGATACCTACTGTAGAGTTATTTTACCAAATAGCTGAGTATCATAATGAATATAGCTTACTCTGTAATGTCTGTTTCTGGGTTGAAAGAGTAGTTACAGAGTAGACCTGAAGTGAACAATTTCAGCAGATTAACCATGATACTTTAAAAGTTATTTATTGACTCTTAGGGTGCACTGATTTGGTAGAGTCTTGATGGGCATTTGGGTGTGCATTTTGCACATTGAAAATAATGGAATTCAGGTGGAGAGAACATTGAGTTAGAAGGACTCTGGCCACATAGCTTACTGAACTGTTCATGCAACATTTACTTGTGATTTATTAGGGCCTATTTGGAGAGGAGAATGCTTTAAGAAAATGTATTTACATTGAATCAGCAGGAAAGGCTTTGAAATGTCCATCTGTGACAAGCACAAGAAAATACAACCCTGAAATGGACTTAAACAATTTTCACAGTGTAATTTGCAGAGTTTATCAAAGCTGTTACATTTTAGTCACCCATGGAAGAAAGTCCTTAATCCATTTAATAGTCCTGTCTCTTTATTTACACATACCTTTGTTCTTTTGTGTAGATATGTGAAGGCAATAGAATTAAAGATCCCTTCTGTGGCTGTCATTGTTGGACTAAATATAACCAGATTAATAAAATCAATTTCATTTGTTACTGTCAGAGTAAAATACAACTGATGATGTAGTTGTGATATGCTTGTGCCTATTTAAAAATTAAATATCTTTAAATAAATCTGAAGATTCCAATATATGATTGAGGTAGAAAACCCAGTGGTTTTATTCCTGACTCCAAGTCTGACCTTAAATATGTTACAAATAAGCCTAACAACTAAAAATGCCTAAAAACAAATGGCTAATGGCCCTTATCAGTTGGTAAATTAGGATAGTGTGATCATGTGAAAGTCCTTGTTTGCCATCTACATATTTATTTGTTCAAATGATTTCTTCTTATATTAATAAGTGAAAAATCTCTTACTCCTTAAATGGGAAGTCAGAAAAACACGGGCATAATCTCTTGAATATGAGAGGCCCACATTTTCTTTCAAATTGTACATTTTAGCAAATTTGTGACTTCGGGCAAGTTACTTAACTTCTTCAATCCTCTGTTTACTGTTTGTTAGTTTGGTTTGAAACTCAACTATCTACAGAAAAAGATATTAATAATTTCCCCCTTATTCATTAGTGCTACATGGACAACTACATTAACCTAAAGGCAACTCTTTTTAGAAGAAATTCATGCCTCCAGGATGCTAGTGATTGAAATGATTGGGTTTGTCATAGTTTCAGCAGGTTTCCATTCTCTTCTGTTTCAATTGCCATGTACAATTCATGATCTTTGACTTACATTTGTGATTCAGATATTTACTATGCTTGAATTTGTGGTTTCTTGTTCTAATGATGAAATATGATTGCCTATGTTTTCATCTTTACAGCTATCAGATTGGTTTTGATGTTACTACTGATCAAATATAACTCATTACCTTCTCTTTGAAAGTGTTTGTCATTTTAGTTGCTGAGAATAGGCTATTAAGCAGTCAAAACATTTTTGTTTTTTCATGGGAGTTTGAGGGAATTATTGTTTCTAGTGGTCTAGAAGTTCCTCATTTACATCTTCTCTCCTAGAACATGATTATTAAATACTAGTATATTACATTTGTATTGATTTCTAACATTTGTTGAGTACTTTCTATGCCAGACCATGATTTAAGTGTTTTATATGTGTGTGTGTATATATAATATATATCACTTAATGCTTATAATCTCATAAGACTAGTACTAATATTATCTTCATTTAATCATTGATATAGAAACATAAGTAACTCACCCAAAGCCACCATGTTAGTGAAAGAATTTATCATTCTAAGTCATTATTACCATGTTTAATTCTTAGTTCTTTAATAACTGAAAAAATATTTTTAAAAACTATCAAAACCTAAATAAACAACAGCAAAAAATCCCATGCAGATGGAGTATAGGAAATATTTTGATGAAAGAATTCTGCAAAATCATACCATACCACACTAGGAAAACTTAACAAAAGTTAAGGCAAATCGATCAAGAACTGTACACAAAAATAAGAAAAAGTTGGTGTATTAATTATTTTTATTTAGTCTAACATTTATAGGAATACTAGGGAAACTAGGTAACATCTGGGAGTACTTAAAACACCACCAGGGGGGAAAATTAAATGCAGAAGAGTTTTAAAGGCTAACAGATTTCACAGCGGGTCGGGAGTCTCTCCAGAGGTTACGCTGAGGCACGTCACAGGAGGCTCTCACTGACTGCCACAGTAAACAAAGCCTCAAACAGGGGTGCTCCTGAGGGATCTAGAGACATCTGGACACTATAGCCAAGGCACACAACCCCATGAAATCAACAACCCATTTGTGGGTCTTACCTTGGAATATATGATAACCTATCTCCCCACTGTAACAGAGTTAGGCTCATTTATAATTTCCCTACACAAGATTTTTCTACCCCTGTTCATATGCTGGTTGATCTCTGAATCTCAGCAGAGTTGCAGCCAACACCTACTCTCTAGTTCATCAGACTCGCCCGGGAACACTAACAAAAGGATGATGATGGACAATGCCCATCCCAAAAAACCAGAGAGTATCTACAACTGCAAGCAAGACTATTCCATCCATCAGCCCCATGGGATCTAAGCCTCCTCTCAATCAGAAGGAGAACAGGCACCACCATCCCCAAATCCTCAAGATTGAGGAATGAACAAACATAAGGGGGAAATGCAACAGTGGCCCAAAGTAGACTTACTATTATTATAGTAACAGAAGAACTTGTAACATTGATATAAAGATACTGGCTTCCAGATGCTCTGGGTGGAGGGGTAGGGAAGAATAGGTGGAACATAGAGCATTTTTAGGACATTGGAATTGTCCTGCATGATTTTGCAATGATGGATACAGGCCATTATACATTTTGTTAAAACCTATAAAATTGTCCAGTGCAAGATGTAAACCATAATGTAAACTATTGACCATGGTTAGTTGCAATGCTTCAATATGTGTTCATCAATTGTAACAAACGTACCACACTCATGTAAAATGTTAATAGGGGAAAATGTGAGAGGGTTACAGGGTAAAGTATATGGGAATCCCCTATGATTTTGATGTAACTTTTCTGTAATCTAAAACTTCTTTTAAACAAAATACACCAACAATTCATAGTTTGAGAACTTCTATTTGGTTTTGTGTTTTCTAGTTGTTTAGTACCATAGAATAAACTTTTATTTGTTTCTTGTTTTTTCAGGTGGTGGTTTGGTTTCCTTGACAGCTCAGGTATATAACATGAAGTGGGTTCAATAGGAATTTATCATCTCATGGTTTTGAGGCTAGGAGAGAAGCCCAAATCAAGGCATCATTAAGGCAATGTGTTCTCCCTGAAGACTGTGGCTTTCTGTGTCTGGCTGCCAGTGATCCTTGGTCCTGGGCTCCTCTATCTCATGGTAATGCACTTGGCACCCTCTCCTGGCCTCTTTCTTCTCTTCGGGTTTCCATTGAATTTCAGCTTCTTGTTTCCATGGCTTTCTCTCTGTCTTAATTTCATTCCACTTATTAAAGACTCCAGTAATAAGATTAAGACCCCTCCTAATTGTATTGGGCCACACCTTAACTGAAGTAACTTCATCAAAAGATCCTACTTACAGCCCCAAGAATCGATTAAGTATAAGAACATGTTTTTCTGCAGTACATACCGCTCCAAACTGCCTCTGGTAGTATGAGTCTATCAATATCTACTCAGTGCATATTAAAATGCCTGGGAACTCTTTGCCTATTTTCTAAAGAAAAATAGTATTTGGCCTAGAGTGCTCTGTTTTATGTAGTATTTTTAAAAATTTATTTTGTTAAATTAGGCCAACATTTTCAAAATAAAGACCTTCCCAATAAAGATCTGATTTCTTTCATTTTGGGGAAAGAGAAAAAAAAGCTTTAGAAACATTGGACCAGCTTACAGCTAGAACTGAATTGCTGCTGTGCTGTTAGGACAGGATATATACTTTCCTGTTGAACAGAGCACCTGTCACTTTTATTGTCTCCTTGAAAGACGTTCTGAATGTCAGCCACCATTCATCATCAAATTTGCTGTTTTCTTAGAGTAAATATATATTACCCTTGTTTCTCTGTCTCTAACAGAAGTATACAAATAAAAATAAATCTAGGTGAGTTATTGCTCAAAAATGGGGAGAGAATGTATTTCTTTGTGAAAATCAACATTATTCTTATTATTTAATATGTAAACAAAGTATTTAGTATGAAATGTACATCTTTTGTCTTATATTCACCTTTACCCTATAGGAATTCGAGTTTGTGATCTTTGGTCTAGAGATATCCAACAATAGACAGGCTTTTGAATTTCACCTTCTATATTTCTATCAATGACAGTGCTATTTAAAAGAAGTATGGCTCATCAGTTTAACCTAGTTTTCAGGGTAAGAATGTCAGAGGAATGCATCTGTCACAGAAAATTAAGAAACAACCATACAGTACCTAATGGCCTAAGAAACTTAATCTGTTTCACAAATCTCTTGACTTACAGTCTAGGACTTTTTTTTTTCCCTCTGATGAACATCAAGTTCAACACCTGATTTCTGCAGATTGCAAATGAAGTCAGATTATTTTCAGTTTCAAACATAAATCCTATAATTAATATCTACTCAGCAGACTCTTATGTGGATTGTTTCTTGAAAACCAAAAGTAATAACTGAGTTTAAAATGCTGTGCTTAATATATTGGGGTGCTACATGGAGAATGCAGTGGAGAATCTATTTCTGGCAATGTGGATTTCTTAATGGAAATTCACTTAAATGAGGGCCTACCAATTTGTAGTATATTATCTTACTCTAGCTGAGACCAAGTTTCATTGAACACATGCCCACCCCCTACACAGAATGAATTATATCTTGGCAGTGCAATTCTTTTAAATAAATATTTTCTCTCTTTTAATTTTAAATAAGCCTTTACCATCTGTTCTGTCCTTTAGTTATAAATGCCAAAGAACATAACTTACTACATGCCATTTACAAACTACAGACAGAGAAGTGATTTGGTTCTTGGAATGTCTTTGCTCTTAATTCTACACAGTCGGCATTTGTTTTCCCCTTGTCATGCTTCAAATAAAATAGGAGATGTTATTCTATCCTGACATATTGAATTTTTTCCCAGCAATGAGAGAACACAGGGATAGAAGAATGATTAATTGAAAGGCAAAACTAAGGCCATATCTTTAGAAATGTGATGTGCCTGAAGGACTGTGTTGTTGTAGAGGGAATGTTAGGTCTAACTGTATCAGGCAGATGCCGTACAGATTGCATTGTACTCAAAAGCCTTGGAAAGGAAATCCCATTTGTCATCTAAGAAGTGCAGAAAGGGCTTTCCAAAGAAACAAAGAACTGAAGGTTGCACTCATCCTGTCTACCTTTCCAGGAGCATAGCACAACGTATCTGGACATTAGAAAGTCATCACATCACTAAATAAGAGAGTGGTGTAATGATTCTGGTTATAATGTAAAAGTTATATCCAGTTCATTACAGCGTTCATCAAGCCCTTTCCTTAAACAAACAGCAGAGCTAAGCACTTGGATGAATATATTCATGAAGAAAAGAAAAGCAGATGATTCATTAAAAAAATGAAAGAAAGAATACAGGTTATCCTTGTAAGACGTCTCCATTTCCTGTTGAGAACTCATAAAGAACTAAAGTCACTAATGGGAAAGTAATATCTTTTTACAAAAAGAAAACAGAGCAAATATGTCTTGAAAGGCTTGGCTACTCCATTCAAGTTGGCTTCCCAGGTTGTACGTGTGTGCTTCTTGGAGAGGTTCATTTTCTGTATTGCCCTTTCAGCAATCTAATCCCAAATTATCAGACCATGGACTCAGCTGCCAAGGAGATTGTTCTGTGGCTGAGGCCAGGATAACCTGGGTGCCCTGCTCTGTAAGCCAGGATCAGACAGCAGGGCAGACAGCTCAGGAATTCAGCACCCTGTCAGTGAGCCTTACTTACGTATTTATGTTCTCCAGTGTAACAGAGTTAGGCTTATTTATAGGTTCTCTACACATGACTCTTCCGTCCCTTTTATTTGAACCCATAATTTGCACTATACTTGATAAATATATGTCCCAGAGACTTAACTCTTTGGTCCATCCATGTGCCAGTTGAGCCTTGAATTTCAGCAGAGTTGTAATACCCTACTCTCCAGTTCATTGGTCTCACCCAGAACAACTAACAAGGAGATGATGATGGACAATGACCATCCCAAGGAACACAGAATGTCTGCAACTGCAAGCAAGATAGCTCCATCCATGGACTCCATGGGATCTAAGGCCCCTCACTATTTGAAGCACAGTAGGCGTCACCATCCCCTAATCCTCAAGCTTGGGGAATGAACAATAGACTAAAGTAGACATTAATATTCTACTATAGGGCCGGCTCGATAGCCCAGTGGATAGGGCGCCGGTGTACCACATAGGAGGCCCCGGGTTCGATTCCCGGGGACCTCTCCTAGCAGGCAGACCGCCTTGAGAATGGCAAGCCGCCATGGGCGGGCCGGAGCCGCCGTGGGCAGGGCAAGAAGCTGCCACGGACAGGGCAAGAGCCGCCACGGGCAGGGCAGGTCGCCTGCGGATGGAGCGCAGCCAGCCACCCGCAAACTGAAAGCCAGCCGTGAACGGACGCAGAGACCGCTCACAAGCGGGGAAAGCCACGCCTGCACGGTGACCACTCTCGGCGTGTCGCCGCAGCAGGGGGGAAGGGGAGATATGTAATAAAATAAATAAATCTTAAAAAAAAAAAAGACTGGCTGAAGTTCTAAAAAAAAAAAAAAATATTCTACTATAGACATATTATTCTAGCATTGGAAGAACTCTTATCATTGATGTAAAGGCAGTGACAACCAGAGCTTCTGAGGGCTGGGAGAGGGAAGAATAGGTGTAATATGTGGGCATTTTTGGAACATTGGATTTGTCCTGAATGACATTGCAGTGACAGATATATACCACTGTATATTTTGTCATAACTTACAAAATTGTGCAGGAAAAAGTGTAAGCTATAAACTGTAGTCCATGTTTAGTAGCAATGCTTCAATATGGGTTCATCAATTGTAACAAATGTACCACACTAATGAAGGATGTTATTAATGTGGGAAAGTGTGGGAGGGAGAGGGAGTGGGGAATATTGGAGTCCCTTATATTTTTTATGTAACATTTATGTAATCTAAACCTTCTTTAAAAATAAAAAAAATGATTATAAAAAAAACACATAGACATGCTAAA
>PVKH010031746.1:0-12278 GCA_004027955.1 Chaetophractus vellerosus
AGAGAGCTTTGAAAGCTGCAAGAGAAAAGTGATATGTTATGTTCAAGGGAGTCCCAATTAGATTGAGTGTTGATTTTTCATGAGAAACCATGGAAGCAAGAAGGCTGTGGGTTGAAATATTTAAATACTGAAGGAAAGCAACTGCAAGCCAAGAATTTTATACCTGGCAAAACTCTCTTTCAAAAATGAGGGGGAGATCAAGACATTTTCAGATAAACAAAAGCTGAAAGTTCATAACCACTAGACATGCTCTACAGGCAATGCTAAAGGGAGTTCTTCAGACTGCCACAAATGGACATTAGACAGTGGTTCAAAGATGCATAAAGAAATAAAGACCTGTAGTAAAGGTATCCATTTGGGGAATTATAAATGCCCGTATTATTGTAGTGTGTTGTTTGGTGTATAAATCTATTTCTTACTTCCTACAGATGCTAAAATGTGAATGCACAAAAATTAATGATAGATTTGGGAAGAAAGGGCAAGATAGCAGCAGAATAAGGAGCTCTAAGAGCTAGCTCATCCTAAAGGGAAGTTAGTAATCAGCGAGGATCTAGCTAAATCACCTGTTTGGGGTGCTCAAGAGACTGAAACACTGTACACCATCCATGGAAGAACAGAAGGATGAGACTGGCCATTTACAGTGAAAATTTGTGAGTATATCCCTCCACACTGTGGAGGCTGGTGCCTATCCCCCACTAGCAGGGCAGGCTTCCTCAGGAGCCACTCCCTGGCTAGAACTGGAAGTTCCATTTCCACAAAACAGGTTAGGAGAAGTTGGCTGGGCACTGACTTTGGCTATCAATTAGCAAATTTGGCAAGCTAGATTCTGATTCTAAGTGCAGGTCAAATTTAAACCTGTCCAAGACAAAAAGATGCTGACAGCCTCCATTTAAACTCTGCCCACAGCAGAAGTGGAAGTAGGGCTGATTGAAAATCCCAGTGACTTCCTGGACAGTGGGAATTAGCTTCATTTCACCCAAATCAGATTACTACCCCAGACTGGGCTGTAACCCCACCCCTGACAGGGGAGGAAAGTGGGAGGAGCTTCATCAGTTTCTTGGGGCAACACTGGCAGTTTCAGCCAGCACAGCTCAGATTACCACCCACACCCTTGGCTGCAACCCTATCCCAGGCAGGGAAGAAAGAGCAAGAATCAGATGAATAGAGCTGAAAAAACAGATTGGTTAAACATAACCTACTATAAACTTCCAAAATAAGTTGAACCAAGTGTCAAAGATGACATTTAGCAAAAAGCCAATCAACAAGAAAGACCTAGGCTAAAGAAAGAAACTGAACCCAGAGTAAATACATCAAGAAAATCAGATGCTGAGAAACCAGCAATAAATTGCATGCCATACTCAGAAACAGAAAGATATGACCCAGTAAAAGAAACAAATTAAACCTCCAGATGACATACAGGATTTGAGACAACTAATCACAGATATTCAAACAAATGTCCTTAATAAATTCAATGAGATGGGTAAAGGGATTAAGGATATTAAGACACTGGGTAAGCACAGAGAAATTTAAAGCATGCAAAGATTGAAAAGTACAATATGGGAGTGAAAAGTACAATAAATTAAATAAAAAATACACTGGAGGCATACAACAGCAGATTTGAAGAGGCAGTAGGAAAGATCAGTAAACTAGAAGACAGGGCATCTGTAACTGAACACACAGAAGAACGTATACAGAAAAGAATGAACAGGGTCTCAGGAAACTGAATGAAAGCACAAGGTGCTCAAACATATACACATTATGGATGTCCCAGAAGGAGAAGATGAGGGAAAATGAGTGGAGGGAATATTTTATGAAATAATGGTAGAAAATTTCCTAACTCTTTTTGAAGGACATACATATTCATGTCCAAGAAATAGAATGTAATCCAATTCAAACAAATCCAAATAGACCTATTCTAAGACACATATTAATCAGAATGTGAAATGCCAAAGATAAAGAGGAAATTCTGAAAGCAGCAAGAGAAAAGCAATTCATCACATACAAGGGGTGCCCAATAATATTAAGTGCTGATTTCTCATCAAAAACCATAGAGGTGAGAAGGCAGAGGTGTGATATATTTAAGATAATGAAAGAGAAAAACTGCTGGCCAAGAATTCTATATCTGGCAAAACTGTCCTTCAAAAATGAGGGTGAATTTAAAGTATTCACAGATCAACAGAAACTGAGTGAGTTCATCAACAAGAGACTGGCTTTACAAGAAATATTAAGGGGAGTACTGCAGCCTGAAAGGAAAAGACAGGAGACAGAGGCTCAGAGGAAATTCTAGAAATGAAGATTATCAGTAAAAGCAACTAAAAGTGTAAAAAAAGTGGTGAATATAAGTGGCAGTTTGATATTATCTATGAATTCCAAAAAGAGATATTGATTATGTTTGTAAACTTGTCTGTTCCTCTGGGCATGATACCATTTAATTGATTTAAATTCAAAGTCTTTACATTTACTTGATTAAATCAAGATTATGTCTTTGATAAGACCATGTCATTAGGGCATGCAGGGCTGAGTTCCTGCCCCCTTGGTGGGCTATATAAACAGATGCTCAATCAAGAACACAGAAGAAGATACACAGAGGAAGAGAGACAGCTCCATAGATATGGCAAAGGTTCTGGGAAGAGAGATGAGCGAGCCATTTGCCTGATAGTTTATAACTGACCTTGTAAAGAGAACAGAGCAGCTTAGCCCTGAAAGAAATGGGCAAGCCCTGGGAAGAGAGATGAGCCCTATGCCAGCCTACAGCTGAGATTGGGAGAAGCTGGACCCATGGAGCCTTAACAGGAAGAGAAAGGCTGAATCCTCACAGACATTGCCCACCATCTTCCTTCAACACATGCAACAGATATTTGGTGAGGAAGTTCCTCTTATGGTACAATGAGTTGGGCTCTTTAGGGCCTTATTATTGCAAGCTTTTGCCCCAAGTAATACCCTTTATAAAAGCCAACAAATTTCTAGTAGTTTGCACTAGCACACCTTTAGCTGACTAAAACAATGTAATATATGATGTATAAAAGACAAAGGACAAAATGAGTAAAGTAAGTACTGCCTTCAGCATAATAGCCTTGAATATTAATGGATTAAATTTCCCCAGCAAAAGATGCAGACTAGTGGAGTGGATTTAAAAAACATGAGCCATCTATTTGCTGTCTGCAAGAGACATATCTTAGACCTAAGGATACATATAGGCTGAAAGAGAAAGGCTGAAAAAGATATTTCATGCTTACAGTCATAAAAAAAGCCATCATAGCTATACTAATATCAGACAAAATAGACTTCAAAAGCAAAGATATTTTAGGAGAAAAGGAAGGACATTATATATTGTTAAAAGGGGCAATCCTCCAAGAGAAATAACAATTGTAAATATCTATGCAAATAACCAGGGTGCACCAAAATACATGAGGCAAATTTGGCAAAACTGAAGGTAGAAATAGATGTCTCTACAATAATAGTAAAATACATCAATACACCGCTCACATCAGTAGACGGCATATCTAGAGATAAGGCCAATAAGGCAAGAGTGAACTTGAACAATTTGATAAATGGACTAGACCTAAAAGATATCTACAGAACAATGTACCCCAAAACAACAAAGTACTCATGGATCATTCTCCATGATTGATCACATGTTGGTTCACAAAACAGATCTCAATTTAAAAATATTGAAATTGCACAAAGAACTTTCTCTTAATGGAATGAAGCTGGAAGTCAATAACAGGCAAAGGACTGGAAAATGCACAAATGTATGGAAGTTTAAACAGCACTTTCTCAAACAACCAGTGGGTCAAAGAAGAAATTGCAAGAGAAATCAGTAAGTATATCAAGATGAATGAAAATAAATATACAACATATCAAAACTTTTGGGATGCAACAAAGCAAGTGCCAAGAGGAAAATTATAGCACTAAATAACTACATTAAAATAGAAAAAAAGAGCTAAAATCAAAGGCCTAACTACAAACTGGAGGATCTAGGGGAAAAAAAAACAGCAAACTAACTGCAAATGAAATAGAAGGAAACAAATATCAAAGAATAGAGCAGAAATAAATGAAATTAAGAGCAAAAATAAAGGAAAAAAGCAATAGAGAGAATGAAAAAAACAAAACTTGGTTCTTTGAAGATCACCAATATTGACTCAAATTAAAAAGAAAAAATAGAGAAGATGCAAATAAATAAAATCAGAATGAGAGGGAGGACATTACTACTCACCCTACAAAAGTGAAAGACATTATAAACAACAAACTAGACTGTGTAGATGAAATGGACAAATTGCTAGAAATCCACATACAACCTACACTGACCTTAGAAACAATAGAAGATATCAACAAACCAACCATAAGTAAAGAGATTGAAATGGTTATCAAAACCCTCCTAAATCCTGCTACAGTCTCTAAAAGAGTGGCAAGAATCTCTAAAGTACATTGGCAATGCATAGTGAAAGGCAACAATACGACAGACCCTTGATATTAAAGCTTGTATTATGAACCTTATTCGTGTAAAGTTGAAACAAGTAATATATATATTGCCTAAGAGTTACCTCATCCAAACCTCCTTGTTGATCCAATGTGGCCTCTCTCTAAGGCAAACTCAGTAAATAAACTCACTACTTTTCCCCAGTGTGGGACATGACTCCCGGAGATGGGCCTCCCTGGCATCGAGCGATTATTACCAAGTGCCAACTAGTGATGCATTTGGAAAAATACCTTGACCAAAAGGGGGAAATATTAAATACAAATGAGTTTTTATGGCTAAGAGATTTCAAAGTGAGTTGGGAGGTCATTCCAGAGGTTACGCTTTTGCACGTCTCAGGAGGATCTCACTGACTGCCACAGTAAACAATGCTTCAAGCAGGGGTGCTCCTGGGGGTGGCCCTAGAGACATCTGGACTCTATAGGCAAGGCAGACAACCCCAGGAAATTTGCACCGAATTTCTGGGACTGATCTTGGAATATATGTTAACTTATCTCCCCAATGTAACAGAGTTAGTCTCATTTATAATTTCCCTGCAGATGATTCTTCTGCCCTTTTTATTTGAACCTATAACTAACACTATACCCATTAAATATATGTCCCATATACTTAAATCTTTAGTCTGTTCATATGCCAGTTGAGCCCCAAATCTCAGCAGAGTTGTAGCCATTATCTACTCTTTAATTCATCGGACTCGCTCAGGACAACTAACAAAATGATGATGATGGACAATACCAATCCAAAAAAACAGAGTATAGACAACTTCACACAAGATAGTTCCACCCATCTGTCCCATGGGATCTAAGCGCCCTCTCAATAAGAAGCAGAGTGGGAACCACTATCCCAAAATTCTCAAGATTCAAGAAGAATGAACACACCTAAGGGGGTTGTGCAACTATGGACCAAAGAACTTGTAACTCTGATATAAAGATAGTGGTCACCAGAGGTTCTGAGGGGAAGGAGAGGGAAGAATAGGTATAACATGGGGCATTTTGGGGACATTGGAATTGTTCTGCACAATATTGCAATGACAGATAAAGGCTATTATACATTTTGTCAAAACCTATAAGATTGTGTGGTGCAAAGTGTACACCATAAAGTAAACTATAGACCATGGTTAGTAGCAATACTTCAATAATTGTTCATCAATTGTAACAAATGTGCCACATTAATTAAGGATGTTATTACTAGGGGAAATGTGAGGGGGGAAAGGGGGTAGAATATATGGGAATCCTCTATATTTTTGATGTAACATTTCTGTAATCTAAAACTTCTTTAAAAATAAAGAAAAATAATTAAAAAAATAAAACTTCCAAAAATGAAAAACCCAGGACCAAATGGCTTCACAGGTGAATTCTACCAATTATTCAAAGATTTAATACCAATCTTGTTCCAAAAAAATGGACAGGGAGGAACATTTCCAACATTCTATGAAGCCAACAACACCTAAATCAAAGCCAGATAAAGATACTACAAACAAAGAAAATTACAGACCCATTTCCCTAATGAATGCAAAAATCCTCAAGAAAATACTTGCCAATCAAATCCAACAGCACATTAAAAGAATTATACATCATGATCATGTGGATTTTAATCCCAGGTATGCAGGTAGTTCAACACAAGAAAATCAACCAGTGTAATATACCACACTAATAAATTGAAGAAGAAAAATCATATGATCACTTTTTTGATTGATATGGAAAGGGCATTTGACAAAATACAGCATCTGTTCTTGATTAAAAAAACACTCTGAAACAGGAACAGAAAGAATCTTTCTCAATATGATAAAGTGCATAAAAGGGAAACCCACAGCTAACATTGTTCTGAAAGGTGAAAGACAAAGGTTTCCTACTGTCACCACTGTTGTTCAATATTGTGCTAGAAGTTCTAGCTAGAGCAATTAGGTAAGAATAAGAAATAATAGGCATCCATAGAAGAAAAGAAGAAGTGAAATATTCACTATTTGCAGATTATATGATCCAATAATTACAAAGTCCTGAAAAATCTATGGCAAAAATGGGGGCCGGCCATATAGCCCAGTGGATAAGGGCACTGGTATACCACATGGGAGGCCCCGGGTTCTGTTCCCGGGGACCTCTACTAGCAGGCAGACCGCCTTGAGAAGGGTAAGCCGCCATGGGAGGGCAGAGCCTCCGTGGGCAGGGCAAAAAGCTGCCACGTACAGGGCAAAGCTGCCACAGGCCGGGCAGGTCACCCGCGAACATAGCACAGTCAGTCACCCGCGAACTGAAGCAGAGCCGGCTGTGAATGGAAGCAGAAGCCGCCCACAAGCGGGGCAAAGCCGCCTGCGTGGTGACCGGTCTCGGCGCATCGCCACAACGTGGGGGAGACAAAGCAGACAGAGAGGAACACAAGAATGGACACACAGCAAGAGCAAGCAGAAAAGGGGGGGGAGTGTATATGTAATAAATAAATAAAATAAATAAATCTTAAAAAAATCTATGGCAAAGCTTTAAAGCTAATAAATGAGTTCAGCAAAGTGGCAAGATACAATATTAATATGAAAAATATTTGTAGTGTTGATTTATAGATTCAACACAATCCTGATAAAAATTCCAACAGTCACTTTTGCAAAAGTGGAGAAGCCAATTTTCAAATTTATTTGGAAAGATAAGGGACCACAAATAGCCAGAAATATCTTTAAAAAGAAGAATGAAGTTGGAGGACTATCACTTCCTGATTTTAAATCATATTACTCAGCTACAGTGGTAAAACAGCATGGTTCTGGCATAAAGATAGACATTGGCCAATTGAGTCAAATTGAAAGTTCAGAAATAGACCTTAACATCTATGGTCAAGTGATTTTTGACAAGGCTATCAAGTCCACCCAGCTCAGTCAGAATAGTCTATTAAAAAAAATATGGTGCTGGGAGAACTGGATAACCATATCCAAAAGAAAGGAGGATCTCTATCTCACACTTTATATAAAAATTAACTCAAAATGGACCAAAGACTTAAATGTAAAAGCTTGAACCATAAAACTGCTAGAAGAAAATGTAGTGAAACCTTCAAGATCTTGTGGTAGGTGGTGGGTTCTTAAACCTTACACCCAAAGCACAAGCAATGAAAGAAAAAACAAATAAATGGGACCTCCTCAACATTATATACTTTTGTTCTACAAATGACTTTGTCAAAAAACTGAAAAGTCAGTCACTCATTGGGAGAATATATCTACATATTGGATAAGGGGTTATATAAAGAGATCATTCAACTTAACAATAAAAAAAACAAGAAACTCAATAAAAAATGGACAAAAGACTTGAATAGACATTTTTTCCAAAGAGAAAATAAAAATGGCCAAAAAGCACATGAAAAGATGCTCAACATCACTAGATATTATGGAAATTAAATTCAAAACTAAAATTAGGTATCATTTCGCACCTTATAAAATGACTATTAATAAAATAAAATTTTTAAAAAACAAAGCTACAAGTGCTGGAGAGGATGTCGAGAAATAGGTATACTCCTTCACTGTTGGTGGGAATGTAGAATGGTGTAGCAGCCTCTGTGAAAGACAGTTTGGCAGTTCTTTAGAAGTGATCCAGAAATCCCACTATTAAGAATATATTCAGAAGAAAAAGAAGTAAGGATGTGACTGACATTTGCACACCGATGTTCATAGTGGCACTATTCACAATTGCCAAAAGATGGATACAACCCAAGTGTCCATCAAACGATGAGTGGATAAACAAAATGTGGTAAATACATACCTTGGAATACTATGAAGTCAACAACACCTAAATCAGTATGTATTCCACTATATATATATATATATCTTGTATCGATGAATCTTGAGGATATTATGTTGAGTGAAATAAGCCAGACACAAAAGTACAAATATTGAATGGTCTCACTAATATGAACTAAATACAACAAGTAAATTCATGGAATTAAAATCTAGAGTACAGGTCACTAGAAGACAGAATGAGTGCTAAGAAGGGAGAGCTGATTCATATGTATGTAGAATTTTTAATAAGTTTGATTGTAAATGTGTGTAAATGGATAGAGTTGATGGTAACACATTACAGTGAGCATAATTAATACTGTTGATTTATAAATGTGATTGTGGCTGAAAGACGTAGTCTAGGGATGTAAATGTCAACTGATAGAAAGCTAGAATCTTGGATTTGTGTATTAGTGAACTCAGTGGTGGATGAGTATTGTGGATAATAGTACAAATACAAGAATGTTCTTCTATGAACTAGAACAAATGTACATCACTATTATAAGGTGTTAAGAATACAGTGATACATGGGAAAATACAACCAATGTAACTTATGGATTCTAGTTAACAGTATATTGTTATATTTTTGCATCAAGGGCAATGAAGGTAATATATCAATGCCAAAGGTAAAAAATAGGGGGTATAAGGTGGTAGAAGATCTGTCTTTTTGGAGTAATAAAAAGTTCTTATATTGACTGATGGGATGACATCACAACTCTTTGATGAAACTGAGAGCTACTGAGTGCACATGGAATGATTTGTATAAGGCATGGCACTGTATAACAGTAAATTAGAGGAGGTGCTGTGGTTAACAGTACAAATATGAGAAAATTCTTTCATAAAGTATAACAAATGTACAATACTAATACATGGTGTTAATTATGGGGTGGTTTATAGGGGAAATATAACTAATGTAAGCTATGTATATAGTTAGTAGTAATATTTGAATGTTATTTTATCAATTAAAACAAATGTTCCGCAACAATTCAAGGTGTTAGTGGTGAGATGGTGTATGGGAATCCTATATGTTATGCAAGATAGTTTTGTAAACTCACAATTCTCTATTCTAAAAATAGTATTAGGTATGAAAGATCCACATGGGAAAAAAGTAATGACAAATCTAGGTTTTTGGACATCCATGTACAAAGATATAAGTGGTAAAACATGCAAAAAATAGTGGGATATAGATGGATATAAGAAAAGTTTATGTGCATGCTATTGAAGCTTACTTGGTATCGAACCAAATATGATTGTTATATATTTAGAATGTTAAATGTTAACCCCATGGTAACCACAAAGAAAATAGATGAAAAATATATCCAGATAGAAATGAGAAAGTGCTCAATTTGGTACAAAACAAGAAAGCGAATAAATATAAATGTAGGCTTTAATGGAAGTGAGGGACAAAAAAGGTAGAAGACTTACAAAGTCTAAATAGCAAAACGACAGAAGAAAATTCTTATTATCTGTAGTGATTTTAAATGTAAATGGGTTAAGCTCTCCTGTTAAAAGACAGTGATTTGCAAAATCTCTGCAAATGCTGTCTGCAGGAGAATAACCTTAAATTTGAAAATACAAGTAAGTTGAGGATGAAAGGATGGAAAAAAAAACCCATATACCATTCAAGTAGTAATCAAAGGAGAGCTGGAGTGGCTGTACTAATATCAGATAAAATAGACTTTAAGACAAAAAAGAGATAAAGATGGTCATTATATACTGATAAAGAGGACAATTGAACAGGAAGATGTTACAAATATAAATACATATGCACCTAATAGCACAGACCCAAAAATATATAAAGCAAATATTGGCAGATTTGAAGGGAGAAATTGACAGTTGTACATTAAAAATAGGAGACTTTAACAGACCACTCTCAATAACAAATAGAATATCTAGTCAGAAAATCAATAAGGAAGCATGTGCTTTGAATGATACACTAAACAAACAAGACCTAACAGACAAATATAGAGCACTGGACTCAACAAAAACAGAATACACACTCTTCTTGTGTGCAAATGGATCATTCTCCAGGATAGGAGAACGCTGGACCTCCTTATGTTGGATCACAAAACAGGGCTCAATAAATAAAAAATATTCAAATCATACAGTATATATTTCCTGACCACAATGGGATGAAACTGGAAACCATTAATAGAGGGAAAAAGGGAAATTCACAAATATGTGGAAATTTAACAATATACTCTTAAACAATGAATAGGTTTAAGAGGAAATCAGAAGTGAATTATGAAATATCTTGAGGAGAATGAAAATGGAAAAACTTAAGGAATGCAGTGAAGGTAGTGCTAGAGGGAAATTTATAGTTCTAAATGCTTACATTGAAAAAAAAGGAAGACTGCAAACCAAAGATTTAACTTCAAAGCTGGAAGAACTAGAAAAAGAAGAGCAAACAAAACCCAAAGCAAGCAGATAGAAGGAAATAGCAAAGACTTTTTGAAAATAAAACCAAAAATATACAATAGAATCAACAAAACCAAACATTGGTTCTTTGACAAAAAAAAAAAAAAGAGAGGATACAAACAAAAAAAGTCAGAAATAAAAAAGGAACATTACTACAGACCCCACTGACCACTGATATAAAAAGGACTGTAAGTGGATATTATGAACAACCATATGCCAATAAATTAGATAACCTAGATGACATGGACACATTTTTAGAAACACACAAACTACTTACCTTGACACAAGAAGAAATAGAAGAGATCAATAACCCAATTACTAGTAAAGCAATTTAATCAGTTATCAAAATCTCCCAACGAAGAAAAGCCCAGGACCAGATGACTTCACAGGGGAATTCTACCAAACATTCCAAGAAGACTTTACTCCAATTCTGCTCAAACTCCTCAAAAAACTGAGGAAGAGGGAACATTCCCTAAATTGTTCTACAAGGCCAAGATCACCCTCATACAAAAGCTGGGTAAAGATACTACAGGAAAAGAAACTACAGACCAATATCTCTTATGAATGTGGATGCAAAAATCCTCAACAAACTACTAGCAAACCCAATCTGACAGCATATTAAAAGAATTATACACCATGATCAAGTGGGATTTATCCCTGGTATGCAAGGTTGGATCAACATAAGACAATCAATTAATGTATACACTACATTAACAAAATGAAGGAGAAAAACACATGATCATCTCAATCAATGCAGAAAAGGCATTTGACAAAATAACCTTTCTTGATAAAAATACTTAGAAGACTAGGAATGCAAGAAAACTTCCTCAACAGGATAAAGGTTATATATGAAAATTCCACAGCTAATATCCTACTTAATAGTGAAAAACTGAATGCTTTCCCTCCTAAGATCAGGAAAAAGACAATGGTGCCCACTGTCACCACTGTTCTTCAACACTGTACTAGAAGTTCTTGCCAGAGCAATTAAACAAGGAAAAGAAATAAAAGGCATCCACATTGGAAAAGAAGAAGTAAATATTTCCCTATTTGCAGATGATATGATCCCATATACAGAAAATTCTGGAAAAATCCACAAAAAAAGGTCCTAGAGCTAATAAATGAATTCAGCAAATTAGCAGAGTCAATATCAACACCTAAATATCAGAAGTGTTTCTATACATGAGCAATGAACAATCAGGAGAAGAAATCAAGAAAAAATTCTATTTACAATAGCAACTAAAAGAGTCAAATATCTAGGAATAAACCTAACCAAGGATGTAAAGGGCTTGTATACAGAAATCTACAAAGCATTGTTAAAAGAAATTAAAGAAGACCCAAATAAATGCAAGGATATTCCTTGTTCTTGGATTGGAAGACTAAATGTCATTGAGATGTTGATACTACCCAATGCAATTTACAGATTGAATGTAATCCCAATAAAAATTCTAACAACCTTCTTTGCAGAAATAGAAAAGCCAATCATCAAATTTATATGGAAGGGTAAGTTACCCCAAATATCTAAAGCCATCTTGATAAAGAAGAATGAAGTTT
Source organism: Chaetophractus vellerosus (assembly GCA_004027955.1). Lineage (NCBI taxonomy): Eukaryota > Metazoa > Chordata > Mammalia > Cingulata > Chlamyphoridae > Chaetophractus > Chaetophractus vellerosus. The sequence goes on from PVKH010031746.1 coordinate 12,192, forward strand.
GAAGACTCACACTTCCTGATCTTAAAATTTATTACAAATCCACAGTAATCAAAACAGTATAGTGCTGACACAAGGACAGATATAGAC
>PVKH010031747.1:0-12276 GCA_004027955.1 Chaetophractus vellerosus
TGGGCTACAGCCGGCCCCCGAGCTTTGTTTCTTGGTCCAGTCATATTTAACATTTTTAAATTAACAGCCTTATTTTAGTTTCCAGCTGTTAAAACAAGTAACATATGATGAGTTTGCTTAAATAATGGGAAGTTATTGACTCACTGTCTGGTGGTTAAGAGTAGTTCAAAAGTGACATCAGCAAGGCAGTGCTTTTTTTCCTGAAGACTGTGGCATTCTGGGCAGTCTGCCAGTGATCCTTGGTCCTTGGCTTTTCTGTCACATGGCAAAGCACATGGTGGCCTTTCCTGGTTCTCTCCACATTTGACTCTTACTTTGCTTGTGAAGGAGTTCAGTAATCTGGATTAAAGCCCCAACCTCTTTCAGTTCAGGCCACCCCTTAACTGAAGTAACATCTTGAAAAGATGTTATTTACTATGGGTGCACACCCACTGGAATGAGGACCAAGACCAAGAGCACTTTATATTCATTATTTCACTTCATTCAGAGTTCTAGGGTTATGAATTTTCCTTTATTTTTGCTTTAAATATATCTCATAGTTTTTGATATATTGTACATTTATTATTTTTCATAAATCCAATTTTTTCTGTTTGTATTTCTCTGTTACCCAAGAGTTATCCAGTAGGTCTTTTAAAAAACAAATCAGTTTTATTGATACATATTAATAAAGCATACAATTCATCCAAAGTGTACACTCAATGGTATTTGGTTTAAACACATAGTTGTGCATTTATCACTTCAATCACTATTATAGCATTTTCATTATTTCAGTGATAGTAATAAAAAACAAACAAGAAAATTCTTCACCTCTCAATCTCTGTATGTTTCCCCCACTGTACATAGTTGTTGTTTCTGACTATTCTATCCACAGTATATAATCACCAGTGTTCTAGTCAGGGTTCTCTCGGCAAACAGAATCAACATGAGATATCTGTTAAAAATATAAGATTTTATAAGAGTCTCTCACGTGACCGTGGGGATACACAAGTCCAGGTTCCGCCGGCAGGATGCAAGCCAGGGGCTCCGATGAAAGACTGATGAAGGGTCCTCGATGAGTTCCTGGGAGAAGTTCGCTGTCAAACGACGAGCTGGGAAATTCTCTCTGAATGTTGAAATCAGTTCCCTTTTATGGTAGTCAACTGAATGGATAAAAGCGTCATCCATTCTTGATCCAATCTCGCTGATTGATGCAGATCAGCCATCCATGCAGTAAACTCAATTAGCCCAGTGCTTGCTGGACCCAACAGCTGGGCACAATTACCTGGCCGAGTTGACACATTAGCCTAACTATCACAAACGGCTTTTAGTATATTCACAATGTTGTACAATCATCATCTCAAACATTTTTGAACAAATTCATTACTCCAAAGAGGAAGACTCCACACCCCTTAGCATTCCTTCCTCATACCTACATAACCACTAATCTCATTTCATCTTTATAAATTGATTTATATTTACATTTTATATAAATGGAATCATATGTAGTACTCTGTCTGGTCTCCTTCACTTAGTATAATGTGGGTTTTTTTGTCTGATATTAACATTGTATAGTATTAACTTACATTTGTGCAGCTTCAAAGAAAAATGGTCTTATATATGCAATTCTACCCATATTCAATTTCACACAATGTATTTATATTTCACATAATATATTTAGTTCATGATAGAGCAATCATACATATTAGTCCTTTTGTGTCTGGCTTGTTTCACTCAACATAATGTCCTCCAGGTTCATCCATGTTTTCATATATTTCATGACTTCATTTCTTCTTACCACTGCATATTCCTTTGTCTGTATACTCCACAATTTGTTTATCTGTTCATCAGTTGATGGAAACATGAGTTTTTTCCAGCTTTTGGGTATTGTGAATAATGATATTATGAACATCGGTATGCAGATGTCTATTCTTGTCACTGTTCTCAATTCTTCTGGGTATATGCCTAGCAATAGTTTTGTCAGGCCCAATGGCCAGTCTGTATTCAACTTCCTCAGGAACTGCCAAAGCATCCTTCACGGTGGCTGTACAAATCTACATTCCCACCAACAGTGAATACACATTCTTATCTTGCCACATCCTCTCCAACATTTACAGTTTTCCAAATTTTTAATAGCGGCCAGTCTAGTATGTGTGAAATGATATCTCATTGTAGTTTTGATTTGCATTTCCCTAATTGCTAGTGATGTTGAACATTTTTTCATGTGTTTCTTCACCGTTTGTATTCTTCTTTGGACAGTCTTTTGCCCATTTTTTAATCGGATACTTTGTATTTTTATTGAATTGTAGGATCTCCTTATATATCATGGATATTAAACCCTTATCAGATATGTGCTTGCCAAATATTTTCTCCTATTGAGTCAGCTGCCTTTTCACCCTTTTGACAAAATCCTTTGAGGTGCAAAAGTGTTGAATTTTAAGGAGGTCCCATTTCATTTATTTTTTTTTCTTTTGTTGTTGTGCTTTGGACTTAAGGTTTAAGAAACTACCACCTTCCACAAGATCTTGAGGTTGTTTTCCTATATTTTCTTCTGAGAGTTTTATCATTGTTCTTTTCATATTTAGGTCCTTGATAATGTTGAGCTATTTTTTGTATAAGGTATGAGATAGGGATGTTCTTTCTTTCTTTTGGATATGACTATCCAGTTCTCCCAGCACCATTTGTTGAATAGACTGTTGTGGTGCAGCTGAGTGGGCTTAACAGCCTTATCAAAAATCACTTGACTGTAGATGTGAGCATCTATTTCTCAGTTCTCGATCCGGTTCCATTGATCAATATGTCTGTCCTTATGCCAGGGCCATACTGTTTTTACCACTGTAGCTAAGTAATATGCTTTAAAGTAAGGAAGTGAGAGTCTTCCAACTTTGTTCTTCTTTTTAAAGGCATTTTTTGGCTATTTGGAGCCCCTTACCTCAACAGAAGATCTTTTAATATGCAAGCAAGGCCTTTTGCATTTTTGTTGTTATATTAAATGTCTAGCTACATTTTTTTGTTGCCAGACAATGTTGTTTCTAACACTTCTTTCTTATAGAACTATCGATGTTTCTTTTGTGCCCAAGTTATTGACCAATTTTTGTGTAATTTCCATGTAAATATCAATTTTAAATCAAAATGATCTAAATAAAGCTGAAATTTCATTTAATTTTTGAAAAGTTAATTTAACCTAAGCATTTTTGTTCAAGTAAAATATTTCACATTTCTAGTATTCAATGCCTATGTTGTTTCTAATGTAAATAATTCTCATCTTCCTTCACAATTTCCTTCTCGACCAGGCACTATTGACATGTTATGCCAAACGATTCACTATTGCTCAAGTCTAGTGATGGTACTGTTTTATCTATATGTATTTTTCTACAACACTTGTTTTTCCTTACTTGACATTTGTAGATTGAGGTATAGCACTTCCTTTTTGATTATATCATAGTATTCTACAATGTCAATAAAACAACACAATGTATTGTCAATATAACAATACAATGTCAGTATATCAGTATATTTATCTACCCCTCAGTTGAATGAGCTTAAGGTTTCCTTTTCTCTTTATATAAACAATTCTGCAATGAAAATTCTTATAAATGTCTCTTCTTTGTGCAAATGCAAGATTGAACCTCTAGGGTATAGTTAGAAGTGAAATTACTGAGTCATCAAGATGCAGACAAATTGCCTTCCAACGTATCTTTATCAATTAAAAAATTCTGTCAGAAGTGCATAAGAGAACATTTTCCCTACAAACTTGACAATTCTTGATGTGATCAAAATTTTAATTTTTGTAATTTTAATTTTTGGGAAAATTATATCTTATTTTTGAAATGGATTGAACTCATTCTACCGAAGAAAAGCAGCTTTTAATGTCTTTATTTAGTCTTTTTAGACTTGTTCTCTGAGCAGCTTGATCATATTATTTGACTGTTTTTCTGCATGTTAAACATTTATTTATATATTATGAATCTGTTCTCTATTTTCAAATGTTTTCATCCAGGATATTACTTATAAGTATATGTATTTTGTTATTAATGCACTCAGAAAGCATAATTGCATTTATGTCTTTTGTTTTTGGTGTCTAGTTTACAAATACATTCATTATTTCACTGTTATAAACGTATTATTCATAAAATAAACATTTTACCCTAAATTTTCTCTTCTTTTGTCATGGTTATTTATTTATTCATTTTACAATTAGGTCTTTAATCCAGCTGCAATTTACTTTTATGAAAATATGGTAGCTGTTTTCAAATATGTGAGGGATGCATCAAAGAAAATTAACTAATTTTGAGTTGTTTTAGCAGAAAGAACAAGTAATGATTGGTGAAAACTACAGTAAAGCACAGTTAGTTTTAATTTAAAGGATACTCAGTGCTGTTCAGCAGCAAGTTGTGCTGTCCATCACTGGTTACATTCGAGAAAATACCAGGAAACTTCTGTCAGGGAGATTATGGAAGAGATACCTACATTATCTAGGAAGTTGGATTTCTGACTCTGAAAATATATATTCATGACAATATTCACAATATTTGGCTTATACAGCTTTGAAAATATGTTTAGGCAATTATTTTTAAACTTAAATTATAAACAATACTTTTTTTTGGTAGGAAAACTATAAAATTCAAAGGGATAAGAACAGAAAAAATAAATTTATGAGTTGTCACCGAGTTCCTTTGTGTAATGGTTAGCACTCTGGACTCTGAGTTATCACTGAGACTTAACCCTGGATTTATTTTGAACTATATATAGTTACATTTATTTATATGTCAATATTCACATATATAAATATCACATAAATATCTTTATAAATTTGGAATCCCACTATAAATACAGTTTTATAATTGCTTTAACACAAAACTATAAATTATAAACACCTATGACATTAAGTGTATAGCTACATCATTTTTTATGAAGGCATAATATTCAATTCAACTGTTGTGCCATAATTTAATTATCCTATGTTTAGATGTTTAAATTGTTTATATATTTTTCCTTTTATAATCAATGTTAAAATTAACATGCTTGCACTTTTACCTTTTAGCACTTGCACAATTCCTCCCCCCTAGAAACATCCTAGACATAAGAACCCAAATTCTAATTTAGATTTGAGAGTCTGTATTGCAACCAGTACATACATAGGGAATAAGTTCTTTAAGGGAAAATTAAGGGAGTTGTAGGAGCAGAAATTAGAAAAATTTTATCTAATAATGGCAAATCATTTGGTTAATTTCTGAAGGCACTATGTCTCATTCTTGCATCAATAATCCTGCATGGAAAGTTTTAAAAAATGTCTTTAAAGAATCAGAACATAGCTATTTATAATTGGGTACTTTTACTTGACTAAATATGACTCCAGTAGCTGACAAATATTACCTCTCTATAACATCAAGCTGGCCAAAATTATTATTGGTGCTTTATTGGCATTGATGGACTGCCTCATTGCTTCATCAAATAGCTTGCATGAGTAATTGTAGGTCACTACTTGTAAAGTGGATAAATTTGCATAGTGCACATTAATCAACAATCATTCCTGCTTTAAGAAATAGTGAAACAGATGGCAACAGCAATAGTACAAGTGACTGGCTTTTGCCTCAGCCGTCTGGGCGGATGCTCAATCAAGGAAATTAGTTTATTTTCCAAGTGCTGTCTCCAAGTAGCAGTTCAAGGAATAAGACCTTTGAAAATATCTCCAGACCCCCCCCACCCCATTGCAACAGTTAAAATGATGTTTTTAGTATTATATGTTTAAAGGAAAATTCCTTCATAAGTTGTTTCGCATTGGCATTAATTTTCCGATGGCTTTGAGTAGGTGGGTAGCAATTTCTACCTAATGCCACTTGTTTATAAAGCTGACTTTGATAAACATCACTGCTATATCTCTGATTTACTCCTTGATCTGAGTTTATTCATACCCTAGGCTATACTGTACAACAATTGTGTTTCATTTCTTTAAGTTTAAAAATCACAGCATCAGCTCTGTAAAAACCATACATGCTTATGGTTGTTCTTTTACTGCCTTATTATTCCTAGAAGCAAATTGGAGGAAAACAAGGGCTATTCTTTAATGTAATCCTTGCTATTGAGCAAAGTGGGATCTGGAAGCAGAATAGCTCTTCCCCTTAAATGTATTTACTCCTTCACATCAGTGTTGGTTTTGTGAGAAAACAAGAGGAATTTATATGAAAATCGGGAAATGATCACAGTAAAAATGTCACAAAGATATCAGAGTAATGGCACCAAGTCTTTGAGATTAACAACAAGGAAGATACATTTTATGCTCATAGAAGATGAAACAATCCTAAGTCAGCAAACATTTCAGAAATGAGTGACCCACTGCTATATAAAGGTGAGTTCAATCCTGAGAAATCACTTTCTTGAGAATATGCTCTCAAGTTCACAGAAACTCTATCCTTGCAAACTTTTAAGTCAGAATTGGATAAAGTGATTTCAGAATTTATATCCAAGTGTGCAGGTGAATAGACCAGATGGATCCCGGTCCTTTCCAATTACATAATTCTATGGTCATGGGGAAACCCAAATTCCAATCTTGTCTTGGCATATTTGGTTGGTTTCTGTCAGGAGAACAGCTGGTGTTTGGGTTTGTGCAATGAAACTTCTATCGCCAAATCTGCTAATTGTTGTAAAATGTGAAGGGAAACCTTCTGGTTTGGGGATTTTCATTTAACCATTTCCCCTAAATTGTGAACTCTGCATTTTGAATTGAGCTATAGAGCTCTCATTCTGGCCCCTGTCTTTGAACACCAACACCAAAAAAATCTGGAACTCTATCTATAATCAAGGACCTGAGGACGTGCATGCAGATTCATGCTTTGCAGAATTAAAATTTAGCAGGTAGTAGACAGTATCTAGCAGATACAATAATTAAGACATCTTTGAGGAGAGCTCCAAAATGAAGTGAAAGAGTCTATTCTCATTGTTAGGGAAAGCAAAAGAACAAAGGTTATGTGAGACACCAAGAACATAAAATCTAAGCAGGCAATTCAGCATCAGCTCGGCATGTTGGAAGACAGCAGGTTTTTAGCCAAGAAAATGAGACTTCAGTACCTGGACTTGTAGGAAGGGAGAAAAGCCAGACAGTCAGACTTGGTAGGATCAAAGTGATAAGTGGAGTATGAAGAATGAGACTGTCAAAAGAAACAAGTCTCAAATCTAGCTTCCAAACATGGGGATAATGTGTGCAGTAACACAGCGAGATAAATAAAGGGAAAGTCTGTTTTTCAGTGGGGTACCATTAGAACAGGAGTAGCAGAAAGGAGGTATTTATGCAGCATCCTTTAAATTCCCTAATTCTCCTTGCTTGAATTTATTATTGGTACTAGGAATTGGAACTGGCTTAAACCACGGGTGGAAGTCAAGAAACTCCAGCTGATAGGAAGATTTGGAACTTGGAGTAGTTTAATAAGAACCACCTAGAGAAGGAGGTTACCTCAGGTGCACTCACTGGCAGAATGGCCATCCTACCAGATAAAGTAAAGCTTAGTAACTTTGAGCCAGAGTAGCAAGTATGATTATGACTCCAGACCCAGCTGGGGCTGCCACACACAAGAAATACATAGTCATTTGAGTGCAGCAGGATAAGCATAGTAGGGAAATAATTTGTTCAGCTGGTGTTACAGCTTATTACCCACCTTTGGCAGGTAGAAGTGCTTAATTGCTAAAGAAGTGGCCACTGATGCCAGTGTCGGGGTCTTTCTGAGCTACCCGTTTCTGAAATATTTCATAAGGATGAATATGAACTCTTAGCCAGGAGCAGTGAGAGTTTTTTGAACTGTGTTCTGCCTCTTGAGCCCTTGTGCTGAGTGATTATTCTGGCATCATTAAATTTCACAGGTGGAAATTCAGGAAAGTCAGTCAAAGCTCCATGACAATGTCTGCTCCAGAGTGCATGGTGCTAAGCTGGATTCTATCTCGCGGCGAAATCCCTGGTCAGGAATGAAAGAGAACATTCCCATTAAAGCTGGTCGTTATGGAGATCTGCCTGCACCACAGAGCCACACTTCCCATCCCATCTCAGAGGGATTAACTAATAAAATGAAATGAATGTTAATTCACGCCAAGAAGAACTACCATATGGAACTTTTCTCGTTGGGAGCAGGAGAGAAATCCTTAGTAATAATTCCTCCACCCCAAAGTTTTTTTCCAATTTAGTTTGTATTTATAGTATATAGTGCCATGCCTTAAAGAAAAACTGGCAATAATAGTATGGCTACTCTATTTGATATTCAGAAAGGTTTTCATATTGATTGTGTATATTATGCAAATGAATGAACACGTACATACTGTATAAGCCACATGGATATTGTTTGTGGGTAGAGTAGTGATAATGTACTCCCTGTGAAAGAGGGCACACAATCTTAACCATTATTAATAATACGTTACTTTCCCAATCTGAGAGAACCTGCTTATTTGATGCTTTTTAAAACTGTTCAAATTATTACCACTTTATGATTTTATAACCTTTTGATACTATGATTGAGAAGATAGTTGTGAAGGTTGTAGGTCATACTCCTAAACCAGGCTCATTTCTTCATTCTTTAGAATTAATTATATATTGTTGTCTTATAAGGATTAGTACAACACGAGGATACCTGGGCTCCTGACATAAATTAATTAGATAATTTAAAAAAATGGCAGCATTTCTTTTTCGGAGTATTTGCATATATATACATATATGCATATATATTTCTATAGTTTTTGATTGTTTCAATAGTTCAGTTTTTAAAATTTTAGAGATTAAAAAAATATGCTTGGAATGATTTCAAGAAAAAAGTGACATGGATATTATCCTGGACTAGGACAAAATAATTATGCTGCAGTATTTAATCATGTCTAATATTCATGCTAATGACCTATTTTTAGAGTAGTGAACAATTGAGAGTACATTGCCTTTGTTTTATCAGAATCTTTTTTTAAAATGAGGCAAAAGTATTCTTCAAGACAGACTGAAGATGACAGTTTGCCACAACATAGAAACTTTGACACTCTACTCTTTGGTAAGTCCTCCTTTCAGAGACCCTACTCCCACAGATTAAAAATGTATTTTCTTATGCCCTTGACAATAAGGAACAGCTATAATTATCCTGAAATCGGAAGATGGGATATCAAGGCGTGTTCCATTTGAAAACAATAGCAAAAACTTCAGCCTTTTAATGATGAGAGGGCTTGGCTTTCTCAGATGGCACACTGTTTCTAGAAGGTTTGACTATCTTCCAAAGGAATTTCCGGCAACATGGAATTTTCCTGTTACATCTATATATTTAATTAAATAAGAAGTTTATTCTAAACAAACACAGATGTTTATGGTTCTGCTTGAATGACAACATTTCTCTTTGCCAAACATTATTGTTTGGAGAGTCATTAAAGGTCTGACTAGAAACGACTCTACATTAAAAGGAGAGAATTACAATTTAGTTTGCAGTGATTAAATCACTTGACAGCAAGTGGGGCTGAACTAGAGCAATGAATGAAGATTTTCTGGAAGATACACACAGCTCATAAGTGAGCTTATATGTCAGCATACGTGTTTTTAAATGTCAGGTAACCTTGTGCATATGAATTCTTTGCCTTTCGAAAAGCAACCCAATTCAGTGTATTAGACAGAAAAGCACCCTACAAAATAGGATCATGGCCCAATGAGCTTGACTAGCACTCAAATAAACACAGTTAACAAGATTTCTTATTTCAGCAAACTTCTAAGAGTAATTAATATGCCATTGAACCTTGTGAGTAACCAAGAGATGAACATAGCATTTTTCAAACTTGACCACTCAAGACCCTTTAAAGTCCCGACATTTCACAGCATTGGTGGTTTAAGGGGTATGCTTTGGGATATGTTGCTCTACAATATTGTTCAGGTAGTAAATCTAGTCTACCTCTGACTTTTTATTTTTATTCTTTTTCAGTTACATTGATTTTTAAAATTTTATTTTATTTTTATAGAAGATGTAGATTACATTGAAAATATAGGGGATTCCTATTTATCTCACACTCTCCCTCTCCCACACTTTTCCCATTAACATCTTTCATTAATGTGGATCATTTGTTACAATTGATGAACACATACTGACACATTGCTATTAACCATGGTCTATAGTTTACATTATGGTTTATACTTTGCACTGCACAATTTTATAGGTTTTGACAAAATGTGTAATGACCTGTAACTGTCATTGCAATGTCCGCAGAACAATTCCAATGCCCCAATAATGCCCCATGTCACACCTCTTCTTCCCTTTCCCTCCCTCACAACTTCTGGTGACTACTATTTTTATATCAATATTACACGTTCTTCCATTACTAGAATAATAATAACACTATTTTAGTCCATAGTTGCATTTCCCCTATATGTGCGTTCATTCCTCAATCTTGATGATTTTGGGATAGTGATGCCCACACTGCTTTGGATTGAAATGGGACTTAAATCCCACAGGGCGGGTGGTTAGAACTGTCTTGCTTGCAGTTACAGATACTCTCTGTTTCTTGCAATGGGCATTGTCCATCATCATCCTTTTGTTAGTTGTCCTGGGTGAGTACTATGAACTGGAGAGTAGATGTTGGCTAGCACTCTGCTGAGATACAGGGCTTAACTGGCTTATGAACAGCTGGAAGATTTAAGTCTCTGGTATTTAAAAGGTATCATGTTAAGTATAGGTTCAAATAAAAGGGGCACAAGTACCATGTTAGGAGGATTTACCTCCTATAAATTGGGGGTATAGGTTATCTTATTTTCCAAGGTAAGGCCCACTGACAGGGTGCCAAACTCCTGGGGATGTCTGCCCTGCCTATAGTGTCCAGATGTCTCTAGAGCCTTCAGGGACCCACGCTTGAGGCATTGTGTTTACTGCAGCAGTCAGTGAGATCCTCCTTAGATGAGCATAAGCGTAACCTCTGGAATGACTTCCCAACTCACTTTGAAATCTCTTATCCACAAAAACTCACTTTTATTTAATATTGTCCCCTTTTGATTAAGGTCTTTTTCCAAACGCATTGCTGGTTAGTGCTTGGTAATAATCTCTTGGTGCCATGGATACTCATCCCATGCCAGGGGGAAGGTAGTGAGTTTATATGCTGAGCTTGGTTTAGAGAGAGGCCCCATTTGAGCAACAAGGAGGCTTTCAGGAGGTAACTCTTAGGCAATATATAATACTAAGCTAAGTTTCAATTTCACAATAATGAGGTTCATAAGAGCAAGCATCGATATCAAAGGCCTGGCATGTTGGTCTGTCCTCCTTCACTAGGCAGTGCCCATGTACTCTATTGATTCTTGCCACTCTTTGAGAGACTGTAGCAGGTCTCTGCAGCATAGGACTTCAGGATTCCGTCGGTTAATCTGTGGGTTTCCATCCACCGAGACAGCACCCCATGACCACTTGAACACATTCATATTTCATAGCAGCGCTCCCCACACATCTCCCCCACCACAGACACCATGAACTAGTGATTCTCCCCTGCAACAGTTGTGAATCTTCTGCAATCTAAAACCTCCCCAAAAACAAAGTAAAAAAAAAAAAGAAATACAAAAATAAATAAATAAATAAATAAATATAAATAAATAAAATAAAGTAAAAGAAATGTTTACATTGTGTCTTTCATCACCATGAGATCTGTTTTCTTTTATGTACAGTTACAATTTCTTCTATATGTTTCCCCACTGTCTTATTTTTTTTCACTTTATTTTCAAAGAAGCTTTAGGCTACAGAAAAGTCACATAGAAAATGTAGGGGATTCCCATATACCCCACCCCTTCCCCCTCTCACATTTTCCCTATTAATAGCATCTTATATGAGTGTGATACATTTGTTACAATTGATGAACAAATATTGAAGCATTGCCACTAACCATGGTCAATGGTTTACATTATGGTTCACATTCGGTACTCTACACTTTTATAGGTTCTAACAAAATGCATAATGGCTTGTATCCATTATCGCAAGATCTTGCACAACAATTCCAATGCCCTAAAAATGTTCCATGCTCCCTCCATTCTTCCCTTCCCTTCCCTTCAGAACCCATGGTAGTCACTAAGTTGCAATTTTTGAAGAATAAAGTTCATAGTTACATGCATTAATATTGAGGACTTGGGCCCGGCTAGATAGCTCAGTGGATAAAGAGCTCGCTGGGAAACCACATGGGAGGCCCTGGGTTCGGTTCCCGGGGACCTCTCCTAACGGGCAGACCGCCTTGAGAATGGCAAGCCGCCATGGGCGGGCCGGAGCCGCCGTGGGCAGGGCAAAAAGCTGCCACGGACAGGCAGAAGCCGCCACGGGCAGGGCAGGT
>PVKH010031748.1:0-12278 GCA_004027955.1 Chaetophractus vellerosus
TTATGGTTTCCATTTCACTGCTAAGCTCCCCCATCAGTTCATTCATTCTGACCTTATTTTCCTTTTAAGTCCTTGAGCATCTTTATAATAGCTATTTTCATTTCCAAGACCTGGGTCATTTGTGGTTATTTTCTATTGGTTATTTTTTCTCTTGATATTGGGTCATATTTTCCTATTACTTTGCATGTCTAGTAATTTTTATTGTATACTAGACAATGTGTATACATTTTGGAGAGTATCAATTTTGTTTTTCTCAGAAGAGTGTTGAGTTTTGTTCCAGCAGATACTTAACTTAGCAGAACTCATATTCCAAATGTTGTCTCCCCTTTGGTGAACATTAACTCAAATTTCTGCTCAGTCCTTTCAGCCTTCCAGTTGTTGTCTTTTACATGTGCTGTTCAGGGATCAACTAGGGATTTTGATCGTGTTTTTATAAAGATTTGGGGAGGCCTCTTTCTTCTGCGGCTGCTTCCTTTCTGGGATTTCTCTCTCACATTCCAGTTATTCTGTCAACCCCAAACTAGGTCCTTTGGATTTCAAATTTATGCTTAAGTTCTAAGTACTACACACTATATGGACTGTGGCATATTACCAGGTGAAAGCCATATGGACGTGAATCCTATCCAGTACAATTCCTTCTTTCAAGAATTGACTCCTCTTCCTTCCAGTTTCGGCTTGCTTTGGGTCATTCTTGGTGCTTTCAAGTAGTTGTGTTTTATCTTTTTTCAGAGTGTATAATTGTTATCTTTAGAAGTATGAATATAATATTTGCTTCTCTGCCATTATCAGAAGCTGTACTACATTAGCTTTTCAACTTTATTTTTCACATAATATTTTCCACTTGTTTTCAAGTCTCATATAATTTTTTTAAATGTGCATATTCTGTGAATGGTGACAATAACTCATTAAAAGTTTCTAAAGGAATTGAGCATATTCCTAATATTATTTTTTCTTCTTTCTCTTGTAGACAAGAGATGATTTCCTGGGTCAAGTGGATGTTCCTCTCTATCCATTACCGGTTCGTATAGATGTCCATGATTTTACTTTTTGTGTTTATTCTTTTTCATTTAATAAATACTTACAGGTCCACAGTATTGGTAATGTAAATATTTTATTTATAAAATGTGTATTGCTATTGATTATTAAGCATATTATTTTCTGAAAACTTAGCTCAATTTTTTATTTCAATTTTATCTTCAGGGTGCCCTTACATGAATCCAGTAAGAAACAGAGAGCCACTGAAGTTTGTTGACATTATGAAAGCATTGTTTAAGAAAGATCGGTTTGGAATTATTCTACTGAATAATTAGAATGGGGAAAGCCTGGACTCACAGAAGGAAACTAAGATAGTTTGCAACAATATAGGCATGAAACACTGAGAATCTAGACTAAACTGATAGCAGTGGAGGAAAACAGACATTTCAGGATAAAACAGTATTATGACAGGCATCTGACATGGAGCTTGAAAGAGAATAAACAAAAAATAAAGATAATAGAGATTGAACTTGGGATGTAAGAGTGGTGTCTTAAATAGAAAAGATAAATACATTTTGTTTTAGAACACAATAAATGTATTATTGGACATATTGAATTTAAACAGAAAACAGGAGAAAAACAAAAGTTTAAAGTGGGCAGCTGAAAGAGTTATGAAAATAAATTGTGTAGGGAAAAGGGACTGGAAGGATTGAGAGTTATTACTGTCAAGGTAACGAAAGAATCCTTAAGAATGAGAGATACAAGCAGGGGGCTAAGCATTGAATTTTTAATCAATGTGAGTGTATCACAGGAGAAAGAGAAGACAGTCCAGGGGAGGCAGGAAGAGAATCAAGTAAAATAATGCCATGAAACTCAAGAGTTTCAAGATACAATGGGTAGTTAACAATGCAAACCCAGCAGAAAAGAGGATGATAAAAACAGACAAATGGCTGCTGAACTTAGAGAGGAAAAAAAACTTCTTTACTGTATCTTTCCTTTGAGAGAATTTATTCGCTCTCTAGAGTCTTTGGAAGTCATAAGTTTTGAGTAATACGTATATTCAATCCAGTCTTACTTTTCTGGCTCTTTATTTTTCTCTTCTCCTGGAATCATCTCTGTGCTTTAACCAAGCTGACTTGCTGACATATTCCTTTGGGTTGCTGAAATACTAGCCACTCTATACTATTTTTCCACCAGTTCTCTTCTTACCTTCCTTTTGGCTCCACAAGACATCTCCTTGGCTAGTTTTAGACCAAATTGTGAGGCTGGTTACAATCTGTACTGTGCAGAAAAATGAAATCACTGCCAAGTTACCAGTTATTATCATTTAGTAAACTAACACTGATTTTTTTCTCACTTCTAACTTTAATTATGCCTTAGGTCATAGTTCATGAATAGTTTTGAAAAGTACACATTTTTTATGTTAAAGCTCTATCTTGAAAACCCACTGTTTTATTCTAGACAGAAAATCCAAGAATGGAGAGACCATATACATTTAAGGATTTTGTTCTTCACCCAAGAAGGTCAGTAAATACAACATAATAGCATATTAAATTTTTTCTCTCTTCATTATATTTTACAGTAGCCTCTTTTGAAAGTCAGGGATTAAATCTTTATTTAAAAAAACTATTTCTAAATATTGTAATTTTTTAAAACTTTATTGTTATTTCAGATTGAAAATTAATATGCACTTTGTAAAAATTTCAGAAAATACAGAACAGTGATCACACTCCTTGGGAAAGATTTATCCCCTTAATATTTGTCAGACTAGCAGGCTAAATTTTGTCATTATTCTATATTTTATATCTTAAAGTATTTATAATTTTATCATACTGTGCTTTTAAAAAATTGCAAACATTGATTAACTTAAAACCAATATCTAACCTGACATGCACAAAACCAATTTCAGAAAAACCTAACTCCATTTTGCGTACTTTAATAAAAAAAGATATTTCCGAAAATTTAAATGTATAGCGAAAATAACATGAACAGGGACTGGAATTTAAAACCTAAATAACGTGCTTCCTAAACTGAATTACTTGATTTTTGTCAAAACTTTTAAGTTTAAGCTGTAAATAAAACTCCTTTTGATCTTCTTTACCACACAGTCAAGTAAAATCTAGTCAAAGCATATGTGTTGATTTACTGTCAAAAAGGTCAAAGTAAAGTAGGAGAACATCTGTGAAAACAACAGCATTTTTCTTGTTTTTTAAACTAGAAAATACATTTGAAAAACTATACTACTAGAACTTGGTAAAAATTTTCATTTAAAAACTATTTTTGAAAATGACTGTAATATAAATACTAAGATAGAATTAAAGGGACAGTGCTCATGGCTGTGTTAACAGTTACTCTCTATAAGAAAAGTCACATAGTTAACATCTATAGAAGTCTAGAATGTAAATCTCTTTTCTTCCTTTAATTTTAGATTTAAGGTATAATAAATTATAACATTTCCATACCAGCAATAACTAAATAGATCTATCTTGCTTACTTGATTGTCCTAGTAGCCTGTTCTTCAATTTGTCAAATGCTTTCTAGTATCTTTACCTTAAAAAAAAAAATAGAACAGTTTACTTCTCCTATCTACACTGGCTATTATTGTGAATCCGAAAGATCTTTAATTCAATTTAAAAATGTACTACATTCTTCAGGTTTTTGAGCAGCATTAAGTCAAGACCTACAACTTATCTAGTTGGAAAGACATGAAACAGATAATTGTAAAAAAATTTTCAATAAAATATCTGAGTACATTGTCTGTATCTATCTTTTACAGCAACAAATCGGAGTGTTCACACCCTCTTGACTATGAAGACATGAGCCACATTAGTGGCCTTGGAAAGGAGCATCAAGGGTTTAGGGACAGCTCAGGAAAAGATACACTAGATTTGCTAAATGAGTGAGACCTATGTAGAGAAGAGCAACTAAAAAGATTAAGGGAATGGGAGTTTATCTCTTAAAGACTATATCAAAGATTAGGACTCTTTCATATAGATGGACAGGGTAATTGGTTACATGAAGATATCGATAAAAATCACACATGCGCAAAAAAAAAACTATATAAAAAGCTAGACTAAGCAAGGATTTCTTAAGTAAATCTTAGAATGCCGGACTTGGTAGGGGCAATAGGACTGTTAGAAGCTTAAGAAAGACAGCTTTTTGGTTTTTGGCTTTTGTTTTTGTTTTGTTTTGTTTTGTTTTGTTTTGTTTTGTTTTGAGGTACTGAGGGTCAGAAATTGAACCCGGGACCTTGTATGTGGGAAGCCGGCACTCAACCACTGAGCCACATTGGCTTCCCTGAGTTGGTCTTTTCGTTTGTTTTGCTTGTTGTTTGTTTTTGTTTTTTCAGGAGGCACTGGGAACCAAACCTGGGACCTCCCATGTGGGAAGTGTAGGCACCCAACCACTCGAGCCACATCCACTCCTAGAAAGACAGGTTTAAAAATAAAATATTTAAAATATTAATAGAGTGAGTGGCATCCTATAGCTTAGACAACTCATTATTCAAAGATGTAATATAAAATGAAAAGAGAGTAGGTAAATTAATGTATGTCAGATTCAAACAGCTGTCACAGAAAGGTAGCATGTTTCAGATGTTATCAGGCCTTACTTTCTACTTTTCTTTCATCCTATACAACATGGCCAGATCAATATCCCTAAAGCATACCTCTCTCTCTTTTTTTTTTTTTAAGATTTATTTTTATTTATTTATTTATCTACCTCCCCCACCCCCAGCCCACCCCATTGTTTTGTGCTCGCTGTCTGCTATCTGTGTGTTCTTCTGTGGCTGCTTCTGTGGCTGCTTGTCTCCTCTTTAGGCAGCACTGGGAACCTATCCTGGGACCTTCCAGAGTGGGAGAGAGGCGCTCAATCTCTTGCGCCACCTCAACCCCTTGGTCTGCTGCGTATCTTATTGTCTCTCCTCTGTGTCTCTTTTTGTTGCATCATCTTGCTGCGCCAGCTCTCTGCTCGGGCCAGCACTCCTGCACAGGCCAGCACTCCGCGTGGGCCAGCTTGCCCCATAGGCCAGCTTGCTTTTCACCAGGAGGCCCTGGGAATTGAACCCTGGACTCCTATATGGTAGACAGGAGCCCAGTCACTTGAACCACATCTGTTTCCCAAAGCATACCTCTCTTGATGCCTTTTCCTTCTCTCAAAATTCTCAGTGACTTCCCAGCTTATGAAAAATAAAGTCCAAGTTTCTTTGGTTTTGCAAGGGTCCCATCATCTGGACCATCCTGACCTCCTGTACAACCCCTTTGTGTGTGCTAAACTCCAGGCAAATTCAACTGCTACCATTTTCCTTAATCACACCCCAATCCTTCTTGCTTTTCTATCCACTCCTCTTTCAAGCCTTTCCCTCCATTGCCACAGATCAAAACCGTACCCATTCTTGAGGTCCAACTCAAATGCCAGCTCCTCTTTGAAATTCTCTCTAATCTTTCACTTAAACTTCCTTAGTATCTTATTCATATCATAGCAGTTATTTGTGTATTTTTCTTTTTCTTTACTATCTATTCCTTTTGCTAGATAACTTTTACTCCAGAGCATATCTTTGAATTTCCCTTAGTAGCGAGCAGGTGTCCAATAAATTCTTATTAAATGAATGGTTTTTCTTTCTAGTGTTAAAGCTTTGTGAATAATTATTTTCCTTTTTCTACAGTAACAAATCAAGAGTTAAAGGTTATCTGAGATTAAAAATGACTTATTTACCTAAAACCAGTGGCTCTGAAGAAAACGCAGAACAGGCTGAGGAGTTAGAGGTGAGACTCTATAAATATCTTGGTTAATCTAAAAAGGAGAATATCTAATTTGTTATTCTACTATACTATGAGGAAAAATCAACTTTGTTCAATGAAGTTAATATGCAATAAAAATTATTTACCTGGAAGTTTGTTCATTCCACCTAAGCATGCATCAGTAATTTCTTACCTCTAAGGAAATTTCTGTAGAATGAACAGCCATTATTGTTGGCATTCTTAAAAGTTAGAAGTAGGGAATACAATGTTTATTTTTTTTTAAAGAGTTATTTATTTTATTACATATCTCCCCTCACCCCCGCTGTGGCGACGCGCCGAGACTGGTCACTGCGCAGGCGCGGCTTTCCCCACTTGTGGGCGGCTTCTGCTTCCATTCACAGCCAGCTTTTAGTTTGCAGGTGGCTGGCTGCGCTCCATTCGCGGGCGACCTGCCCTGCCCGTGGCGGCTTTTTGCCTGTCCGTGGCAGCTTTTTGCCCTGCCCACGGCGGCTCTGGCCCGCCCATGGCGGCTTGCCATTCTCAAGGCGGTCTGCCCGCTAGGAGAGGTCCCCGGGAACCGAACCCGGGGCCTCCCATGTGGTATGCCGGCGCCCTAGCCACTGGGCTATCCAGCCGGTCCCGAATACAATGTTTATAAATGAAATTATTTATTGTGATTAAGTCATTAACTGTTTCTAGTATTTAAAAGTTTTCTAAAACCATTTCATTTTCCTCTCCATTAAAGCAAGAAACACAATTTAGTATCTGTAAGTTAAATATATCGACATTCAGAGGAGCCTCCACTAACTAGGAACTCTTTATGAAATGTAATTCCTGTTCCTTTTCCTATCATGGGTGTGTGGGTTGACACTTGGAGGAGGAGGGGAATGAGAGAAAGGAAGGAAGAAAATTCAAGTGATCTTATAAAAAACATATTTATTTGGGTCAAGTAGAATTTAACAGTTTTCATGGATGACAGAATAAGAAGTAAGTCCATGTCAGTTATTTGGGTAGAAATTCACATATCTGGGGTAAGTGAAGAAGACACAGAGAATATGTATTTGAA
This sequence comes from Chaetophractus vellerosus, assembly GCA_004027955.1. Classification (NCBI taxonomy): domain Eukaryota; kingdom Metazoa; phylum Chordata; class Mammalia; order Cingulata; family Chlamyphoridae; genus Chaetophractus; species Chaetophractus vellerosus. The sequence goes on from PVKH010031748.1 coordinate 6,781, forward strand.
ATAGAATTAGACAGAGATTTGGAGCCAGCTGAATGACCCTATCTTTCAGAGAACTTCTCTGAACCTCAGGATCTTTATTTGCAGAGTGATGAGGTTGTACCAGATGACTTCTAGGGTTTCTTCCAGCAGAAAAATTCCATGATTTGAAAAGGGGGCAAAAAGAAAACACCTGCTCTTGAGTTTCTCTGTGCAGGTGGCATCATTTATTCAACAACTGAAAGTGTATTAGGGTTCAAATTCTTTTGGAAAGTTTTTTCTCTTTGCATTCCTCAACATTCTTTCCTCTTTGATTGAGGGTCTGCTAAGTCTTAACTGAACTATGGAGCTAAGAGACCTCTCCAAGGACTCTGGGCTCCACCTCATGTGCCCTATGCCAGAGATAACAAGCTCTGGAATGGGCAGTAGATTTGCAACAAAACTTCTGGGGATTTTTAACATGCGTTAGTGGACTTTTACTTTGCAGGAGAATCTGTAATAGCAAAGAAAGAAGTATTTCCTCCTAAAATCATAAAGTACACTTTAGGTAACCCTTAGATGCATGATCAAAGAATGTATCATTCTGAAGTCTATGTTCACTTATCTGATTGCTTTTTTCTTTATTTGTTTCTCTGATTTATCATATAATCATTTTAAGTTTTAATATGTTTATTGGATGAGAAGTTTCACTACCTCACATTTTGGTACACAGGGTATCTTGCATAATGCAATTCTGTTTGAAATGAAGGATGTCTGCTATAAAGAAAGAAGACTCTTCATTTAGTAACTTATAAGAATTTTAACAGCATTTCACTATTTAGTAACCTGCTCCAAGGTTTGCCCACACGCATGTATCACAGGTACCTTATTCACAGTTTAGATTCTGTGGGGAGAGCTGCTTCACTTCATTTTGTGGTTTCATGTCTCAATGTTTGAATTCCCTCAGAATACACCTTATAATTTCAGTAGATGTAAGCATGTAGGAGTTTATTTATGAAAGGCCCTAGGAATTCAAACACATGAATCTGTGTTTGTTTATCTTCCGTGTAGCTAATGACCAGAGAAGTTTTGCCGAGTCCTTTGACATCCAGTTTGTGACTGGATATATAAAATTCTATTTAAAGAAAACTATCGCAATTTTGAAACAAGGCTCACTCTTTAGTAGTTTGTATTCCTTAGTATGGTGTATCTATAATAATTAATTATGTAATATTTGATTTTTGTACACTTTGCCATTTTAAAGTTAGTTGTATCTTACAAAATTAACATATATATATAATGTTTTTTGTAGCTGTAAATGCTTTCTTTTTGACTGTTAAATTGTGAGTAATTACATATTAGCTTTGAGGTTAATAATTAACATTCATTGATACTTAAAAAATTATTTTGTAAAGAATATTAGCTGTTACATGTTTATTAGAGGGACATGCTAAACCAAATGTAAAAAATCAGTCGTTCCCAACAATGTTTAAATGTCCAGCTGTACTTCTTCAGACTTGAATCAAGCTTTATTTAAAAGGCTCTTAATCAGATTAGGTTTTTTCCCCCCTCTTCTTGAGTTTACTTGGATAACATAAATTCAGTAAGCTGGTCTTTAAGAGAGAAATCATTTCTTTAATTAATAATGTATTTTATTTAATACAGTTTATCAAAACATATTCATTTCAACATGTAATTAGTGTAAAAGTTATTTAAAAATTATTAAGGATATATTTTGCATCTTTTTTGTGTACTAAGTCTTTGAAATCCATTGTGTTTTTTACACTTAAAATACATTAAATACATTAAAGTACATCATCCCCAATCCCTCAAGTTGAGGAATGAGCAAACATAAGGGGGGAATGTAACCACAGACCAAAGTAAATTTATTATTATTATAATTATCTGATGTTAATGGAAGAACTTGTAACATTGATATAAAGATAGTGGTTGTCAGGAGTTCAGAGGGGAGGGGGAGGGATGAATAGGTGGAACACAGGGCATTTTATGGCAGTGAAATTGTTCTGTATGATATTGCAGTAACAGATACATGACATTATACATTTGTCAAAGTGTATAAAACTGTACAGCACAAAGTGTAAACCATAATGTAAACTGTAGACTTTGGTCAGTAGCTATGAAATACTGGTTCATCAACTATAACAAATGTACCATACTAACCTGTCAATAATAGGCGAAACTATGTGAGTGGGAATATGTGTGTTGGGGGGGTTATATGGAAATTCCCTATACTTTCTGTGATTCTAAAACTTCTCTAGAAGTAAAGTTTATTATTACCAAAACAAAGTGTATTAAGAGAGAAATCTTTTTAAAGAACCTTTTCAAGAAATATTCTATTGATACCATTTTCCCAGTTTTGAATATTATTACAGTCCTTCATAGCAATACACGAAGGATTGTATTAATAAATGTCATTACTCTATAGAAAAGTAATCAATGGATATTCAACCAAAACGAAAAAAACTTAAATTTTTTTCAAGAGAGTAAAATATAAAAAGTTCAACTCACATGCTTTTGAAATTGAGACTAAAGAAGTAAAATCTGATCAATATATACGACTAATTTTTAGGTATGCTAGATCCTATATTAAGATCATTTAAGGGAAAGCGCAAGAAGGAAGGGAAACAGATGAATAGAAAAAGTAGGAGGATAAAGGTAAGGAAGACAGTGAAGCTTGGACAATAAAAAGAAACAAAATTAAAGGGATGTCCATTCCCACATGGAAGAGGTAAAAAGAAAACAAATCAATAAAGAAGAGTGAAAAAAAAGGAGTCAGTTTTACTTCTTATTCACTAAGCCCACTACACCTCAGTTTCTCTTCTCAGTCTATAACCCTCCCAATAGAGAAGGGGTTCTTAACCAGGGATTTCAGGGAGTTGGTGAGCTTGAATTGAAAAAAATCAACTTATTATCTTTATTTTCTCTGACCTCTAACTGAAATCTAGCATTTCCTTCGCTTAGGGATGTATGCAATAAATAAATTACCTTAGTATTCATTTCACCTGAGTAACAAAGGAGTCCGTGGAACAAAAAAGGTTATGAACCCCTGGTCTAAAGGCTAGCCAGAATAGATCACCCTTGCTACAGAAATGCCTGTCCTTTTCTCGCTGCTGCCAGGAACCATTTCCTCTCCCTAACTCCTCCTTTTCAGATCCAGCCTTCCAACATAGAAGAATTTTAGTCTATTGACTAAGGCATCATTGGCCAGCACAAGAGTCATTTTCTGCTGTATCCCCAGTGCCTAGAGCAGAAGCTCTGTACATATTAAGTAAACTATCATTTGTTCATTATCAGAGTACCAAATATGTTTCCCAGTTTGTCACTTGTTTTCATTTTTCTTTTTTTACTTTGTTTGGCAGATTTTGCCATATACATATTTGGAGTTTTATAGTCAAATATATCAGTCTTTTATGCCTTCTGGGCTTGAATATATTCTTAGAATATATTTTTTAAATCTCCCAAAGTTTATCCTAGTACCTTTATGGTTCTATATTTTAACTACTTTATATTGTTCAATCTGTAACTTACCCTGGTATAAGATGTGAGGTAGGGATCCAAATTAGTTTTTCCCATTTGGATACCATTTTCTGAGTAATATACCTATTTTCCCAAATTAAAAATGTCTTTATCATATACTAAATTCCTGTAAATGTGGGTCTTTTCTGGGCTTTCTGATCCATTCCATTGAGCATCAGGGCTACACTGGTTTAGTTATTGTAGTTTATAATATATTTTATCTGGCAGGGTTAATCTCCCATCATTACTCTTCTTTTCTAGAATTTTGCTGGTTATTCTTGCTTGGTTTTTTTCTGCTTGAACTTGAGAATTGGCTTGTGTTGTTATTTTAAAAATGACTATTATAGTTTTATTGGAATCTTAGCAAATTTATGGATTAACTTGGGGAGAAATGATATCTTTGTGAGGTTGAATCCTCCTAGCCAAGATCATTGTATGTCTTCATTCATTCAAGACTTCTTTTATGTCTTTTTAGAAGCACTTACAAGTTTTCTTCACTAGTATATTTATATTCTTATTGCTTTCCTAACCGTATCAGTATTTAGTAGAACTTTTCCCCACTGCCTTATCTTCTTGTATAAAACTTCTTGTATAAAAATATGTCACTAACTTCTTTTCAATTAATTCCTTAGGAACCAAGCATCTAATGCCTTCCTGGTATTAAAAAAAAAAAAAAAGGTTTTTCTTCATTTGGCTATTTCATGACTTCAGTTCCTTTCCATGGTCGAGGATAATGAGTAAAGTCAGACAAGAGAATTATAAAGACTTTTAAATGACTAGAGAGTTCATTTCTAAATCATTTGCCTTTCCCTATCAAGACTCTATATATTTGACCTTCATCTAATGATTTTTTTGGGGGGAGTCTCAGATACTTACCATATACATCATGCTTTTTCTATGGGTGAGACAAGGACCAATAAGACATGATCCCTACCCTTCATTTGCTATTAATTTGGAGAATTGCACCAGGTTACACTAGTTTAAACTATGCTTTTCAGTTTCTTAGTGCTTTCCAAATTCTTATCGTTGGGGATTGAAATGTACAGGGTTCCTGTTTAGAATGACGGAAATATTTTGGAGATGGATGGTGGTGATTGTGGCATAGTTTTGTGAACTTGATTATCAGCACTAGACTACATATCTGAATGTGATTAGAAGGGGGGGGGGAATTAGATTGTATATGGTAACAGAATAAACATTTTTTAAAATCTGTGGTAATACAGTGCACAATGAGCCCTAAATTAAACCACTGGCTGTGGTTAATAGTACAGTTATTAAAATGTGCTATCATCAATTGTAACAAATGTTCCATACCAATGCAGGATGTTAATAATAGTGTAGAATATGGGAATCCTATAGTTTATGCATGATTATTCTGTAAACCCCCAACTTCTCTAATAAAGAAAAAAAAACTTGTCCTTTTTTTCCTATTAGATATATTTAAATTTTTTTAACTTTTTAAAACAGTTTCAGACAAGATCGGGTGTGTTCAGGGTGGTATGGCCATAGCCTGAAACAGTTTCAATGAGAATTTAAATGGTTTCATTTTACAAAGAAAATCTTCATTTATCAGAAAATAATCATATTGTGGTCTTAAAAGTTGATAATGTGCTAATTCTGTCTATGTATAATTTCTAGACTGGATATGCTAAATCTCTTTAAAATTTTCTTTAGCATATGATTTATAAGGTCACAAAATCAATCATCAACTCTTAATTGCCACCACTCTGTTTTTCAGCCTGGCTGGGTTGTTTTGGACCAACCAGATGCTGCTTGCCATTTGCAGCAGCAACAAGAACCTTCTCCTCTACCTCCAGGATGGGAAGAGAGGCAGGATGTGCTTGGAAGGACCTACTATGTAAACCATGAATCTAGAAGAACACAGTGGAAAAGACCAACCCCTCAGTATGTGCTGATGGCTTTCACATTTGTAGTCTAGAAACATGTTGACAACGAATTTTCATTTTGAAGTCATGTCTCAAATGGATTCATAATAGTATAGGAAT
>PVKH010031749.1:0-12278 GCA_004027955.1 Chaetophractus vellerosus
AGAATGTATTGAAAGGTTGATATGATCAGTAGTAGCACAAGAAGAGTCTGGTCACATTTTACTCAGAAAAGGTTGTGTCAGTTCATTATATAGCTAAGTATTCATTTATTCAACATATATTCTGCTGAGCATTTCGTCTGTTTAGCACTGTGTCACAAGATGGGGATACACTGGTGAATAAGACTGATAAGGACCTTCCTGTGATGAATTTGCCATCTAATGGTGGCTTGGTCTTCTCAATAAAGTGTAAGTGAGGTCCTAGGTTGAGATTAACTGGTATCAGGATAGGAGCTTGGGAAATGTAGTAGGGAATCTGCATGAGGTCAGTTAAAAGATTCTGGAGCCATAATGAGGAATTTGCCAAAATTAAGAGCAATTTGTTTTCACTTCAATCAGCACAGTTAGTTTACTCTCTTCAGCTATACTTAACTGCCTGTCAGCCAAATGGGCTAAACCATTGAGGTTTACTTGGTTAGGAGATAAGCAAAGCATACACATGTAAATCAAAGAGCTTGGCTTTCTAGAGCAATGAATATGTTGTAGAAAAGACTGACAATAAATCTGTGCTGCTAAGGAGTCAAGGAAAGCCCCAGGAAATGAATGGACTAAGCACTGGCAAGATTTGAGAGACTGAGGTGAGGATGAAAATTAATAGCAGGTTTACTATTTTTACTAGAACAAGAGAAGTGTGAGTACGGATGTTTCTCACAGAATATTGTATTTCCAGATTTTGAAAGCACATATTAAATGATGAATATGTTTTAGTTTGGTAAGGCATAACCTAACTAAGGCAAACGCTACTGATAAGAAGTTAAGGAACTGTGAAGCTGAATGTTAAAGGTATTATTTACTGAAAGAGATTGTTTCTTTAATCCATAATTGGTGACAGAGGAAAACGCAGAGAGGAAAGCTCTATGACACGTGATAAAATTATCAATGGCACTCCTGGAAGTTTATAATTAATGGTCTTAGTTTCCCAGATGCTAGGTCATTACCACTCTATGAGTTAGCTTAACTACAGGAATTTATTGGCTCACTGTTTCAGAGATTAGGCAGCTTGCTTCCTCCAGGCATGGTAGCATTCTGGCTGGCTGGCTGGTATTCCCTAGGTTCCTTGGCTTTCCTGTCACATGGCGATTTCATCTCCTTTCTCCTCTGGATTCTGTTCTCTTCTAGCTTCTGCTTCTCTAGGTGGCTTTCTATCCATAAAGCTTTCAGTAATAGGGTTAAGGCCCATCCTCATTCAGTTGCCATACCTTAACTAAAAATAACATCTTCCAAAGGTGCTATTTACAATGGTTTCACAACCACAGGAGTGGATTGATATTGAGAGCATGCCTCTCACCCCTCCCACCCAGGGTACATAATTTAATTTGTCCCAATCAACTAATACCAAAAAGGAATTTTTTTTTTCTTTTGTGACTTCTCGGACTTTAGCTTTTACTTCAAAACATCATGAAGAGAAATACATGTCTGAAATGTGTGTATTTTTCTTCCTTGTATTTGAGTAGAAATTTTAAGTAGTATATATGTGTTTTCCACTGGACGCTATAACCCAGATTTGAGTTTTATAAGAAAATCTTTGATCAGAATCAGGGAAAATAATATCTGATGCCACAATTAAAATTTTTCTGAATGTATCAGTAAATTATTAAGATTCAAAAGGAAGTTATGGAATATGTGTTAGTGTGTTTAAGTCTCTGGTTCAAACTTCTTTTTTAATCGCAAGTCCAGATGGCAGGTAGCCAGACAGTAGCTATTTTATCATTATTTATATTTTTGCTAGTGCTACCACCAAATTATTTTATTAATCATGTTTCTGGATCACACATGTACTGAGTGCTTGGTCATATTGTGCCCCTTCTTTCTAATACCCTATATCCTTTTTTTGTTTGTTTAGGAGGTGTTGGGGATTGAACTTGGGACCTTGTACATGCCAAGCAGGCTTTTAACCCCTGAGCTATACCTGCTCCCTATAAAATATATTATTATCCTAGATTTTATCAGGGAGGAAATTGAGGGTCAGGCAGGTGACTTGACAAATGTCTCAGTGCTATTAAATGAGTAAAGATGGGAACCCAGGTCTCCAACAACTTGGATGTCAACCACTGTGCCTTGCTTAAAAGAGAGAAAAATAGATACTTTGATTTGTTCATCAATAGGTCAGTTGCATTTGTCAAATAAAATAGACACACATAATTAGGTCCATCACAATAGATGCACTAGGTATGGAAGACTTGAAAAACATAGTGATTTCCTTTAGAGCTCTGCTAAAATAGCCTCTGATTTTAGTTCCTCTGTGTTCTCAGTACAGTGGGTAAGATTTTGAGTTCTTGTTAATTCATTCAACCAATATTTGTTGGAAATCAATTATGTCCAAGTCACCATGTTTAAGTAGATTTTTTTAAAAGTTTAAAAACCAAACCAGGGACCCAAGATCTACCCTCATAACCTGGCAATCTTCTCAGGGGAAAGAAATGGTACGTGTGAAAATGACAAGGTATAAAGTCGTGAGAGTTAAAAAAGTTACAGTTGTTTGATATGGATGTTTGGATTATCAAGGCACTTTATTTATTTATTTATTTATTTTAAAGAAACTTTAGATTACATAGGTGCAATATGGGGGCATATTCGGGATATTAAGGTACTTTGAAAAAACATTTTTGAAATGCAATACCTATCTCTTCCCCAATGATTTGTGAACATCCTCAGGATGGAATATTTTACAATACACTTGTTATGTTGTTTTCTCAAGTCAGGATTATATGCAACAATATAGGGGTAAATATGAAGAAAGAAAAATCAAAGAAGCCAAGGAGAGATGAAAAATAACAAAAAGATTTAGAGAGAACCATTTGGAAGCCAATCAGGAGAGGAAAAGAATTATAAGGAGGGAAAGGGAAGATCAGCAATAAAAAGGTTTGGTTACATTAATGTGTGCTTGTATTATATACATTTTATTATCTAATTTATAACTTATTGAGAAAATGAAATCTGTGTTGGAATATGTTGATTGTATTCAAGATTTCAAAAAAAACACTCAAATAGAAACTCTGTTTTGTTTTTGTTGTTGTTGTTGTTACATGTCCCTCCCCTTTCTGCTTGCTCTTGCTGTGTGTTCATTTTTTGTGTGTGTGTTCTTCTATGTCTGCTTTGTCTCCCCCCGCTGTGGCAACGTGCCGAGCCAGCTCACTGCGCAGGCAGCTTGCCTGGCTTGTGGGCAGCTCTGCTTCTGTTCCCGGACGGCTTTTTTTTTGCTCCGTTCACGGGCGGCTTTGCTCTGTTTGCAGGCGGCTCGCCCTGCCCGTGGTGGCTTTTTTTGCCTTGCCCACGGCGGCTCTGCCCCGCCCACAGCGGCTTTGCCTTCTCAGGCAGTCTGCCTGCTCGGAGAGGCCCCCGGGAACCAAACCTGGGGCCTCTCATGTGGTGTACCGGTGCCGTATCCACTGGGCTACAGCCGGCCCCTAGAAACTCTTAAATACTATAAAATATTTAAAATGAATTCAGCAATCTCTAGGTTTTTAGGTGTTTTAAAGGGATAGTAATATAGTTATAAATAATAAATTTAATTATATTAGCAAAAAAGTTGTGTTAAATTATTTTGTTTTATTTAAATTATTTAAATTTCTGAACCCATTCTACCAGGTTATTAATTTCAGGATTGCTGTATCTTCTCTCTCTGTTCCAGACCTCTTCCCTGATATTGACGCAATGGGGGGGGGGGCGATGGGGGGGATGAAAAAGGAAAGGGTAGAAGAGGGAGAGGGGAAATAGAGGAGGAGAATAGCAAAGGCTATGGCAAAACATTCTCTAGATTAAAAGTGTCCAATAGAAATATAATGCCATCATGAAAGCAATCTCACATGTAATTTTAAATTTTCTGTAAGCCACATTAAAAAAAACAAAGCAAAACAGGTAAAATTAATATTAATAATATATTTTATTTAATACCAAAAATAAAAAAATTATTACAGCCTGTAATCTATACAAAATTCTTAATGAAATAGTTTACATTCTCATTTTTGTGTGTAAGTCTTCAAAATCCAGTTTATATTTTATACTTACAGCTCAGAACTAGCCACATTTCAAGTGCTCATAGCTACTTGTGCTAATGGCTACTGCATAGCACAGATCTAGAGTGTTTAGAAAAGTCTCAACACAATGTTTTTAAACTCTTCTGGGCATGTTGTTCTTTATCAAAGATAAGCCAAGATAAATTTAAAAAATATTCTCCAATTGTCTCAATTTTAGCTTTCACTTTTTCTTGAGAATCTAAATTGAAATCCATTGAAGGTCATGTTTTGCCAAATTGGTCCCCAAATATGGTCACTTGGCTAAGAAATATTAAAATTATCTTGGTACTTATTGTTCGCTAGGAGCAAGTTAGCCACTTTTACTACATTGCATTTTCAGACTTCTCGTTTGTTATTTGGTCCTTTAGGTTAAAAAATACAATATTTTAAAGAAAGGATAACATCTTCATGGAATGGGCTTTTATACTAAGTGGCATTTGTTAAACACCTATTTTTTTTTTAAGATTTATTTTTATTTATTTATATACCCCCCCCTTGCTGCTTGTCCTCGCTGTGTTCATTTTTGCTTTGCGTTTTTCCATGTCTGTGTCTGCTTATCTCCCCCTGCTGTGTCAGCTCACCGTGGGGTGGCTTGCCTTGGCCAGGAGGCCCAGGGAACTGAACTCGGGGCCTCCTATGTGGTAAACCAGAGCCCAACCAATTGAGCCACAGCCAGTTCCCTAAAACACCTATTTTTTGGTAGAAATTATTCATGGTCCTGTAGAGTCACTATTGTTAAATACTGAATGATATATTTAATATGTGAGTTCATACAGAGATTTAAGATTCCATTGACTACCAATTTAGTTTAAGAAGTTATTGAAAATAAAATAATAAACAACAAATAACATGTATCTGGCATTGTTCTCAAAAGTTTGCCTTGTTCCTCCAAGTCTCACTAATCTCTATCCCTTGTGCTCTTGTAGGTAGCATTTACAATCTGGATTATAAAACTTATTTTGGGCCATTTATCATTACTAGGAATTATATCTATCTGTCTGTCTATCTATCTATCTAGTTGTTTGATGCCTTCCCCACTAGAATGTAGGTGATGACAATATTGTCTAAGTCTTAATGCTGTATTTTAGTACCTAGACAATGCCAGGCACATAGAAAACACTCAGTGAATATTTGTTGTATAGCTAATTATGTAATTAATACCTAAAAAAAATACTTTTTCACGTGAACCCTTTCCTTCCTATTTCCACTCTCTGTCTGAACTCTGTTTCATAGGCTATAAGCGGTAACTAAGAGCAAAAGATTTTCTTTTTAATGGCACAAACATCACAGCAGTTTATTTCTGGTTTGCATAAGAGTCCAAGGCAGTTCAGGTTTTCTATGTGTTGGGCAGGGGTAAGCCTTTGCTCCACAGTTAGTTATTCAGTTACCCAGGCTGACAGATGCAGTTCCATCCTTAGCATGTGGCTTCCAAATCACCCTGGGCATGAGTGTCAGGTTCTCCGGTGAGAAGGGGGCAGCATGAAGAAGCAGTGTGGTGGAGGGTTATGGGCGTGGCCTGGAAGTGACCTCCTTGGCTAAAACTCAGTGACGTGACTATACCTACTTATTAAAGATTCTGGGAAATGTAGTCTGGCTGTGTGGCCATATAGAAACATGTTTGGTGAATAATAGTCTCTACCATTCTGTATTTTCTTCCAGGATGTTTCAGTACATATGCTTGAATATCTTAATACACGTGGGATTATATTGTTTATTCAGTTTTGTATTCTGCTTTAAAAATAAAAATAAGAATAAGCATCTCTGAGCCTTTCCCCACATTATTATTTGCAAACAAGGCTGCATAATATAATCATAGATTAGAGTTTCTCAGACTTGGTGCTTTTGGCATTTTAGGCTTGATAATTATTTGTTGTTGGGGATGGCAGGTTCTAGGCCTTTCCTGTGTGTCTTAGGATGTTTAGCAGTATCCCTGGACCTCTACCCACAGGATCCCAGTAGCAGACTTCCCTTCGCCCCTCAGGTGTGACAAAAAAAATGTCTCCAGTCATGGCCATATATCCCGTGGAGGACAAAATCATCCCTGTTTGTGGACCATTGAGCTAGATCTATAATAATTTATGTAACTTCTCCCCTCTGTCGAGCAATTAAATTGCTTCCTTGAAAGTAAAAGGTTTTTGAGGATCTCTCCCCACAGTCAGAGACAGTTTTCTCTAATGATGTGCAAAGGAAAGCATAAATTCTCCAGCAGGAGAGAAGACCAAAACTGCAAACCAAGGCTGTGTGCTTTACACTTTACCTACGTGATAACTTGCCATAACAGATTTATCTTGCATTTGCATGGAATTTTAGAATTCAAAAAGTACTTTAATATGCATTTTAATTTTCTTCTTACAACTCAATTTTTGAAAGTTGAAATTAGGTCTCATACAGATGAAGTGACTCACTCAGTCTGCTCACCTAGTAAATATGTTAAAAAATTGACTCATCTCTGCCAATTGCTTGGGAATGTAATGATCTACTTTATGAGTTTTTTAAAAGATATTTTAACTTAATTTTAGGCATTTATTTGGAATAGTTTGAAAAATCATATTGTGGTACAAATATAAGTTTGTACTTATATTTGCAAATATTAGGTGTTCTTTTGGTCCCCCTTGAAACAATCCACAGTTTTCTACTTTTCTACTTTCAGTTCTTTTTACAACAGCAGTTTTATTGGAGGGCACCATAAGATGAACCATTAAACTGTTACCATTTGTGAATTATTAATTATTTTGATAAGAATTTTCTTAATGTGTGCACTAAACAAAGTAAATATATTGGATCTGTGTCTGACATAAAATAGCAAAAATAATCTATGGAATCCAGATTCAAAGTTTTGTCTTCAGCCAAACAACCTCATTAAAGGCACTAATTGACTGTATAAAAAAAATTCACAGTTGGAAATTTTAAAATATAAATTTGCACAAAAGTTACTCCTTTTATCTGATTTAGGAAATTTTGAGCAAACTTTCATGAAAAGAGTGTTGTCAGGCAAAATAAATTTGAAAATTTTATTTTCAAACACATAGATAGCATGAATTTTTCTTCATGCTATTTTCACTATTTACAAATGAAGGTATACTAAAATGCTTTTAACATTTAATCAAACACACAACCAGTTCAACATTTGTCACTTTAAAAACTGTGGAATCATTTTTGGATTAAAATGAATTAAATGAATTAAAAATTGAACAAAACAGGATTAATATTTTTTATTTATAAGACAAATTCTACTGTATTTTGACAGTTTCTTGAGCTATTTTGAGAAAAGTTCATGAATATGGCATTAAATGCCTTGAAAATGCATTCTGATCTTTAATGAGGGGGATGGCATCTGACATTGTCATTATTTACTACAATTAACGATTCTGGTTGAATAATCAGGTTTATGGCACTTACTCATTTACCAGTTCCCAAACTATGAATATATTGCTTGTATTGTTTATAAAATATATTATCTTCACATTATTTTATGAATCCATTAATTTATTCACCCAATAAATATTTCTTGAGAATTGCCTTTTTCACCATTCTGCATTTCATGAGGTTATTACATAAATGTATGAGAAAGGCGCTTACGGTACAGAAGGGGCAGACAGTGATAAGTCCCATAAGAGTTAAAAATAAAGTGAAGGGACTTCTATGGTGCCTACTATTAAATGAGTTAAATAGTACATATACTGTTGCTATAATTAAATACATATACTTTCCTTATGCATAGTCTCATAAGTAGGTGTAGTATGTGTACGTGTAGTTTTTTTTTTAAACCTGTCCACAGTGGACTTACTCATTACTGCCTCTGTGAACTAATGCATGATCTGTGTTGTTTAGAAAGAGAATTACTGAGACTATAGCTGTCAGTTTTAATTCTTGTCTGAATGTAGTTAAATTCTTTAAAGAAGGTGTTGGAGTCCTCCAGAAATATCTTTCTGCCCACAGAGAATGTTCCAAATTGGGGAGAAGATGAAGGTGTGTGTGCACAGGTATTGGGGTTGGAGTGAGAAAAACTAGCAACAGCAGTACATTTATGTCTGTTCATCTAGCTTGTTTTGGTTTATGACAGTCCCAGCTGGCTCTACCCTACCATAGAAGTTAACCAGACAAAAAAGTGTAAATGGATCTCATGGTTGCAATTACTATAAATGCAGCAACGTGGCTATATTTGGTCTTGTGCTCACTGTGTTTTGAATGACTTATATTTAGTTACAAAAAAAGAATACATAAAAAAATTAAAAATTAAGTTTTCTTCAAGAATTCTATTATACTTCCTGCTATAGAAGTCTTTCTCAGATCCAAAGGTAGAAAGGTCCAAACAATGTATCAGTGAAAAAAAATCAGGAATAATTATTTATCAATTCATTCAACAAATAGTTATCAAGTGACTATTATGAGTCAGGCATTGTTCTAAAAAAGATAACAAAGAACAAAAAGACAAAAATCTCCACCTTGGTTAGCTGACTTATTTCCAGTGTTGTGCTTTGGGTTAAAATGCTATCTTATTTTGTACTCAATTAGAGGATTAATTTCCCTTTGTAATTCAGATCACAAAATATGAATGTAATAAGATGAATAAAGTCAAAACACGTTTTGAAGACTGTGTAAAATGACACATTAACTGAAAGAAATGCCTCACATTTATAAAAAATTAAACAATGTGTATCATCTCAGAGGTAATAAATAGTAATTTAGTATCTTTGACTGAAACTTGTGATTCACCAATAATTTGATGGGGGAATATAAGCATTGAAGTTTGGTCCATTATCTCTCATTATTAGGTTATTCCAGAGGTAAACATAAATCAGTATTCCATGTACAGATCTTGTAAGATGTGTCTACATGTGGGTGAGGGGAGTATGATCTTGTGTGTGTGGGGGGGGTAGGGGAGTCAACTGTTTATGAAGGGTTTTGTGAAATATTAGGTATCTAGTTATTATATAAACTCAAGTTAGAGAAGTGATTGGTTTTTGTACTTTTGTTTGATATCATGACACTTTGTCCCTAAAATATGCAGAACATATATTAAATTTAAGTTAATTTTATTATGAGATAGAGTTCATGTTTTTGATACCCATATAGGTAGTTGTAAATACTCAAGGCATATTAATTCCAGATTGTGGGTTCTGAGTTTTTGACTAAATATGCCATGGTTTTGATTCAGGTAGATAGCCACAGAACTGATTCATTTCAAAATATTAATAACCCAGTGAAAACGTTTTCATTCATGCAAACAATGTTATTCTGAATTTCATATTTTCACTTAGTATAATGAGCTTTATATTAGTCTACGTGTTAGTTCTTCAGGTAGGAGATTATTCCTTAGTTCCTTTTGATTTGTCTTTGTCAGTTAAGTGAAAAGCAATTTAATATAGTTTGCAGATGTTGAAATTCTGTACTTTCAGGTTAAATTTGTAGCATATTGAGAGAAAAGATAATTTTGGGTCTGTGAAAAGTAAAAATAAATTATTGGCCTTCTATTTTGTTTTAATATAAAGGCACGGTGTTTGATTTTGAATATTAATTCTCAAACTCCAGATTTTTATTTTGTATATTACTAGGTGATTTCTTACAAACTAAATTCATGCACATACTCGAAATAAGTGCATATTATTTAATAAAAAATTGGGGCAAAAATGAAAAATGATCAAAATTTAAGTTTTATGATATTAATGATAGTGTTAATATTACATTTTTAGACACACAAGAGGAGACTCTAAATTGAATCTGTTATCATAATATTTTGTATATACCCTTCCCCTTTCAACTTTTGTTTAAATAACTAATAAATGATAAAATTTATAATACATATATAATTATACCACATATTATATAACTCATAATTTAATATGATTTTCATATATAAATGCATATATTGCTGTATAGAGTAAAAAATTTCTCCACTCAACAATATGCTATAAACACACTGCCATTAATTATTATTTTGCAATACAATTTTAATGGTTTTAACGTATTCCATTGTAATAATTTACTTTCCCATGCCCTGTTGTGAATTTTAGTTGATTCTTTTTCTTCTTTTTCTTTTTATTGTTATTTTAAATAACTTACATCTTTTTGAGCTTGTCTTATTTCAGTAGTGCAGCATCCTATAGCATCATTTGCACTTTAGTTATAATTTTTGAGGTACCAGGGGTGGGGATTGGACCTACGACCTCGTGTGTGGGAAGCCATCACTCAACCACTAAGCTGCATTGGTTCTCCTGAGTTGGTTTCTCGTTCGTTTTGCCTGTTTGTTTGTTTGTTTTTTTAGATGGCACTGGAAACCAAATCCAGGACCTTCCATGTGGGAAGGAGGCACTCAACCACTTGAGCCACATTCGCTCCCCAAGTGCACTTTTTTTTAATTAAATTTTTTTTAATTTTCAAAGAAGCTTTAGGTTACATAAAAGTTACATAAAAAAATATAAGGGATTCCCGTATGCCCCACTCCCTCCCCCTCCCACACTTTCCTCCATTAACAACATCTTCATTAGTGTGGTACATTTGTTACAATTAATGCTCACATATTGAAGCATTGCCACTAACCGTGGGTTATAGTTTACACTCTGTCCTGTGCTATTTTGTAAGTTATGACAAATATATAATGACCTCTGTCATTGCAAGGTTATGCAGGACAATTCCAATGTACCAAAAATGCCCCTTTCTTACACTTATTTTTCCCTCTTCCTCCCTCAGAAACTCCAGTGGCCACTGCCTCCACATCAATGGTAAAAGTCCTTCCATTGCTAGAATAACAAGCCTGTAGTAGTATAATATTAAGTCTACTTTAGTCCCTTGTTCATTCCCCAATTTTGAGGCTTTTGGGATGGTGATGCCCACTCTGCCTCTAATTGAAAGGGGACTTTGATCCCATGGGGCAGATGGATGGCACTATGTTGCTTACAGTTGCAGACTCTTTCTGTTCCTTGGGATGGTCGTTGTCCATCATCATCTCCTTGTTAGTTGTCCTGGGTGAGTCCAATGACTTGGGGAGTAGGGGTTGCAACTCTGCTGAGATTCAGGCCCCAACTGGCACATGGACAGACCAAAGATTTCAGTCTCTTGGACGTACACCCATCAAGTATATTACTAACTATAGGTTCAGATAGAAGGGGAAGAAGAGCCATGTGTAGGGAAACCACAAATGAGTCCAACTATGTCACACTGGGGAGCATAAATTCCAAGGTAAGGCCCACTGGCAGGGCCCCAAACTCCTGAGCTGTCTGCCCTGCTTAAAGTGTCTGGACATCTCTAGAGCCCTCAGGAGCCCATATGTATTTTTAATTTACATGAATTCATATAATTTGTAATATTTTTGGTAAACATACAAACCTAGCACTTAACCCAGTGTTCAGCCAAGTAATTTGTCTTTGTATTATACTTTCATGAAAAAGCTGGCTTAGTTGGACTACTGAGAGATGATATAAAACATGGAAATTCACATGTAAGTATTATATGATCTTTCAAGGCATTTTAGAAGTAATTTTTACCTGCCTTTCATGATGATTTTAGAATCTAACCACTAGGAAAATGTAATGAAATTTCATTTTCTCTATTAGTTTTCTTGTGTAGGAAATAGCATTTTGAACATTTAATTAATTAATTAATTAATTAAATTTTTTTTGTGTGTGTGTGTGTTACATATCCCTCCCCTTTCTGCTTGCTCTTGCTGTGTGTTCATTTTTTGTGTTCTTCTTTGTCTGCTTTTTGTCCCCCTGCTGTGGTGACGCGCCGAGTCAGCTCACTGCACAGGTGGCTTGCCCCACTTGTGGGCGGCTCTGCTTCTGTTCCCGGATGGCTTTTTGCTCCTTTCACAGGCGGCTCGCCCTGCCCGTGGTGACTTTGCCGTGCCCATGGCGGCTTTGCCCTGCCCGTGGCGGCTTTTTGCCTTTCCCACAGCAGCTCTGTCCTGCTCGCGGCAGCTTTGCCTTCTCAGGCGGTCTGACCGCTAGGAGAGGTCCCCGGGAACTGAACCCGGGGCCTCCCATGTGGTGTACTGGTGCCCTATCCACTGGGCTACAGCTGGCCCCTGAACATTTAATTTTTAAAAATTCCCAAGCTTCTTTTTTATTCAGGTTTACAATGTTATAATGATTTTTTAACATTTTACCATGTGCATGTGTATTAACTTTGGGGTGTTGTGAGTGCTTGATAGCACAAACAACAAAACTTTTATAGTAATATAAAATATATAATTATAAAATATTATTA
>PVKH010031750.1:0-12273 GCA_004027955.1 Chaetophractus vellerosus
TTTTTTTTTTTAACCATTGATGGAAGGTTACTAATATATTACTATGCATCACTGTCCATAATTTCCTTTAGTTGTATTTTTGCCCAAATATCACCCTGATATTATCCTCTTGTAACATTAACATACATTTATTCTGTTTCAGAGAAAGACACTCTTATATATGCACTATTAACCATATTCATTTTTCACAAGAGGGTTCACTCTGCTATACAGTCCCATGTTTCATTTTTCAGCTTTCCTTTTAGTGATATACACAGTCTTAGACTTTTCCTTTCAACCACTATCACACCCATATAGAAGTTCTGCTAATTATAAACACTGTGATGTGCTTTCATCATTTCTGTTCATTTCCAAACAGTCTTTTTACCAATTCAGCACAGATTAAACCTCAGCTTTCCGTTCTTAAACCTCACTCTATTTTCTGGATATTTATATTCTAGCTATTAACTCCATGAATTTGCTCATTTTATTCACTTCATAATAGCCAAATCATACAATATTTGTCCTTCTGTTCCTGGCTTCCTCACTCAGCATAGTGTCCTCCAGGTTCATCCAAGTTGTCATAACTTCACGACTTCTTCTTACAGCTGAATAATATTCCATCCTGTATATACAGTGCAATTTCTTTATCTGTTTGTCAGTTGATAGACACCTGGATTGTTTCCATCTTTTGGCAATTGTGAATAATGCTGCTATAAACATTGGTGTGCAAATGACTGTTCATGTCCCTGCTCTCAGTTCTTCTGGGTATATATATATCTAGCAGTGCTAACAGTTGATTTGAGGATCAAATGAGAAGACATCTGTAATAACCCTTAAGGAAAGCACCATACTGATAAAGTTGGCTTTTTTGTGTATGTATCACCATCTGCTGGTGAATATGGCTCATTATTTGAATATAGAAACACTGGATTAGCAGCCTTTTAAAATTTTTGGATAAAGATTATCATTGAAACCATCTATTTAGTACCATAATTATTTAATTGTGCCCAGCACAGAGTATTCAATGTCTTCCCTCAAGAAGTTTCAAATCCATGAGTCATTTAGTGAAAAATATTTATTGAGAGCTTTCCTTGTGCCAGGCACTATTCTAGGCACTAAGTATAGCAGTGAATAAAGTCTCATCTCTCAACAATCTTACATTTTAATGTGGGAAGGAAGAAAATAAATAGATATGTGCAAATATTAATAAGATAATGAGGCAGTCCTTGATTTCTATAAATTTCAATTATATGATATATATTTAAAATTCAGAATTCTTATTTAATAAAGCAATCAGGAACAACAGTAGGATTTTGAGAAGTAGAATATTAATACAGGGAAGCAGATGTGGCATAAGTGATTGAGCTTCTGTCAACCATGTGGGAGTTCCCAGGTTCGGTTCCCGGTGCCTCCTAAAAAGAAGATGAACATACAACATACAGACAAAGCAAATGCAAACAATGAGGGGGTCGGGAGAAATAAATAAATAAAAGAAATCTTTAAAAAAAAGAATATTAATATAGTAGTGCAGGAAATGATTTAGAAGTAGGTTGGTATAGTGAAAATGATGAAATTCCGGTTCTACCACTTTAATAGCTGTGACGCTGAGCAAATAACTTCTCTGACCTCACCTTTTTTATTTTAAAAAATATAGATGATACTCCCTATTAGCATAGTGTTATTGGCAATAATAGGAACTCAATAAATGTCAGTTTTCTTTCCATCTCATAAATTATGTCTAAGGCGGAGACAACAGGCAGGACTGTGTTTCTAGTAGCTTTCTCAGGATATGGTTTGCAAATAGGTATCTAGGTAAGTTAGTGATCAATCCTAGGAGGAAAAGAGAACACATTTAATAATTCAAGAATCTGGTTTGAACAACCTTGTGAATGTAATTAATGGCACTGAAATACATATTTGAATATGTTTAAAAGGGGAAATTTTAGGTTTTATATATTTTACTAGAATCAAATTTTTTTAAAAAATCCATAGGACTGTACAGCACTAACAGTGAACTTTAAAAGTAAACCATGGGGAAGCAGCTGTGGCTCAAGCGATTGAGCTCCTACCTACCACATAGGAGGTCCCTGGTTCAGTTCCTGGTGCCTCCAAAAGAAGACAGCGAGCTGGTACAACGGACAGGCTCAGCAAGCTGACACAACAAGAGACACAAGAAGAAAAACGTAACGAGAGACACAACAAAGCAGAGAACGGAGGTTCCTGGTGCCTCCTAAAGAAGACTAGCAAGACAATGAGCTGACACAATGGGCAGGTGTGGCAAGATGACACAACAAGAGGCACAAGGAGGAAAGACAATGAGAGACACAACAAAGCAAGGAACGGAGGTGGCTCAGGTGATTAAGCACCTCCCTCCCACATGGGAGGTCCCGAGTTTGGTTCTGGTGCCTCCTAAAGAAATAAAACAAACAGACACAGCAAGTGCAAACAATGAGGGGGTGGGGAAAATAAATAAATAAAATAAATCTTAAAAAAAAAAAAAGTAAACCATGGACTATAGATAATAGTACAATTATAAAAATGTTCTTACATTAGTTGCAACAAATGTACCACAGTAATGCAAGGGGTTACTAATAGGGTAATATATGGGAACTCTGTATTTTATGCATGATTTTTCCATAAACCACAACTTCTCTAAATAAATAAATTAATAAAATCTGGTTTGGGCCAAAATATTTAGTTCCTACTACTGATTGCTATTGTAAAACAACATTGATTGATTGGAGGAATCATCTGCTATCCCATTCCCTAATCATTGAGTAGCCTAGCATCCCAAATGTAGACAGTGGCTAAGGAAAAGCAGTGTTTGAACAATCTTGGAAAAGCATACAGTGTATGTGATTTCTGAACAAAAATAATGTAAGATGCATTCCATGGCTTGCTTGTTTTGGAAAAAGCCACCCTCAGTGAGTGAATTTCTTTTGGTAAGTAGGAAAAAATTTCACATGGTATTTTATATTTTTAAACTGGTAGCATACTTTTTATTCACAATGGCCTTTTCTCTAGAACCGTATTTCTTTGGTATTGTATCACGTACTCGGTACTATTCACATAAGGGGATTCAAATAATACCTCATGTTCTGTGTTTATTTGTGTTTTTATAGCAAGAACAGTATGAAAGTACCATTGGATTCAAGCTTCCCAGCTATCGAGCAGCTAAGAAATTGTGGAAAGTCTGTGTAGAGCATCACACATTTTTCAGGTATTGTTCTCGCTTAGGTATTTTTCAATGATAAATTATTTATGCTTGTTTCTATTTTAAACCTGTTATTGAAATTCCCTTCTTTGTATGGCAAGCACTCTTTTATGGCTAGCTCAGGTGAGATCATCTTAAGTAAGACAAAATGAGTCCAGTTTCCCCCCCTTGGATTGAAAAACATGCCCCAGCATTCCCAGAGCACTATTCTGGAGGATGAAAAAGTGATGAATAGGACTCTGTGTTTATGGGTTCTGTGATTGCCCTAACTGAAGCTAAAATCAGTTCCTATAGGAGAAGGAACTCTGACTTACCTCCATGAGATTTCTCTAAGACAGCACTTATCTAATTCCCAGCAGACTTTTATACTGGAAGGTTAAAGGTGTAAAGCTGATCATTATCTTGACTCTAATCAATCCCAGAAAGGGAGCACAGGGGACCATCTTTGAAGTCCAATTATCCAGATAATCAATAGATTAAAGGAAATTTCATTTCCTCTGCCTTTCAGGAGGGCACATTATTAACTCCCGTTTTCATTTGCCAAGCATTTTCTGTATTCAGAAAATGCCTTTGCGCAGGCACTGTGCTAGGCATTGGGAATATACTACAAAATAACCCTATTCTCTCTGCTGATTGGATGTGCAATCTAGTAGAGAAAAACCATAGATAAGTAATAACTTGCATTGAAAAGAGAGCCTCATAGTTATTGTCAGATTTCCTCTTTTTAAAAAAATCATTTTATTAATGAAACTTGCAAACATCAAAAGTAAAGAGAAGAGTTTAATTAACTCCCCTTACACCTATCACCTAGCTTCAATAATTATCCCAAGGCCAATTCTGTTTCATTTATATCCCTACCCACTCCTTCCCCCTATTTATTTTGAAGCAAATCCCAGAACTCATGTCATTTCATACATAAATAAACTTGAATATTTATGAATGACTCTCAAGAGACATAATCCTGATATATTCTCCTTCTATTTGTATTTTCATATCATACTTAACACTATAGCACAATGAACAGGAAGAAAAGTCAGGGAAAATAATATTTCAGTTATTATTTCAAAATAAAATATGAGAGTACACTTTATTAAAGAATCTTTTAATTACTGGCATTAGTACATTTCTTTATGCTTCCATCATCTTCTTTAAAATCAAACCAAGAAAACAGAGTGTCAAAAAAGAGTTGCAGAGAATGGAAAAGAGTGAAATTGAATGTAAACATTCTACAGTGTAGATTTCAGCTGCAGCCAATGTATCACCTGTAGGATAGCATATATAAATTCATTACATCAAAATAAGAGGATCTATTAAAGTATAATGTTCCACTACATAAAAGAAAATATAGAAGAAGTAATATTTGCTGAATTAAAATTAGCTATTTCAGAGGGGAAAAATACTCCCTTTTGGTAGTATTTGATGTAGCAGTTTATATATTTATTCAACAAACATTTGTTGGGTGCCAAATTCTTGCCAGGCACTGTGCTAGAAACGAAAACATAAAAACAAACAGGTCATGGTCTTTATCTTTTGCCTTTGGAGAACTTGCAATCTTATAGAGGGAAGACCAGCACATAAGTAGATTGTTTCCATTTAGGGTAGTAAATGACATGACAAAAGAATGCCCAGCAATACTCCGTAGAAAGATGAGTTGGTAATACACAAATAATTTATTAAATAGGCTACCAATCATTAATTGAGTTTGGAGTGCATTTGACAAAATTATTATTCTAATAGAGTGAAAAAAAGAGCTCTGAGCTTAGATTCTGTTACTGCCCAACCTCTTAACAGTTGTGTAACCTTAAGCAAGTAACTTTTCTTATTTGAGATTGTTTTGTGTATCTATAAAATGGTGAAAATATTACAGGAATGTGATGAGAATCTTACAGTACTATAAAAGTATTTTGAAAACTACACAGCCCTATCTATAGAGATATAAGATGATCTGATTAATATAGGTCCCATGTAAATTATACTGATTACTTTAAGAAATGGCAAAGGACTAAAATAAAGATTATTTGGAAATCTGTTTTAGTAATTATTCGGATTTTTGAAAATTGGGAAACTTTTTTATTCTTGATTAAATTTTTTTATTGTGGTAATATATATAACACAAAATTACTCATTTTAACCACTTTCATGTGTACAATTCAGTGATGTTAATTACATTTACAATGTTGTGCTACTTCACCACCATCCATTATCAAGACTTCTTCTTGACCCCAAACAGAAACTCTATGTCTATTAAGCAAAAGCTCCCCATTTTCTGCTCCCCCTGGCCTCTGATAACCTCTAATCTACTTTATTTTATTTTATTTTTTGTCTTTTGGTATTTATTTCTTTTTTTCCTAATCTTTCTATCTCTATGAATTTGTTTATTCTAGATATTTAATGTCAGTGGAATGATAAAATATTTGTCCTTTTGTGTCTGGCTTACCTCACTCAACATAATGATTCTGTGTTTTAGCATGTATCAAAACTTCATTCTTTTTTATGGCTGAATAATATTCCATTGTGTGTGTGTGTCTGTCTAATACATACATACACCACATTTTATCTATTCATCTGTTGATGGACACTTGGGTTGTTTCTGTCATTTGGCAATTGTGAATAATACAGCTATAAACATTGGTGTACAAGTATCTGTTTGAACTCTGGTTTCAATTCTTCAGGGTATATATAGAAGTAGAATTGCTGGGTCACATGGTCATTCTATGTATAACTTTTTGAGGAACTGCCAAACAGTTTTCCATTTCACCTATCCACCAACAATGCACAAGGGGGGTTCTAATTTCTCTGTATCCTCACCAACACTTGTTATTTTCCATATTTTAAATAATAGTCTTCCTAGTGGATGTGAAGTGATATTTCATTGTGGTTTTGATTTGCATATATCTAATGGCTAATGATGTTGAGCATCTTTTCATGTGCTTTTTGGCTATTTGTGTATCTTTTTTGGAGAAATGCTTCTTCAAGTCCCTTGCTCACTTTTTAATTTGGGTGTTTGTCTTTTTGTTGTTGAGTTGTAGCAATTCTTCATATATTCTGAATATTAGACCCTTATCAGATATATGATTTCCAACTATTTTTTTCACATTCCATATTTTATTTTATTTTTTTTAACTTTTCTTTCTTTTTTTTTTTATTATATATCCCCCCCACACCCCTTTCTGCTTGTTCTTGCTTTGTTGATTTTTGCGTTCTTCTGTGTCTGCTTGTCTCCCCCCCTTGCGGTGACCTGCTGAGTCAGCTCACCACGTGGCGGCCTTGCCTGCTCACGGGTGGCTTGTCCTGCTCGCATGCGGCTTGCCCTGCCCGTGGCGGCTTTGCCCTGCCATGGCGGCTTGCCTTCTCAAGGCGGTCTGCCTGCTCAAGGAGGCCCCAGGAACCGAACCCGGGGCCTCCCATGTGGTAAACCAGCTCCCTACCAATTGAGCTACAGCTGGCCCCTTGATTTTATTTTTAATCACATTATTTCATGGTCTCAGAATAATGAGTATATACATATAAAATATATGATTATTATGGGTTTATTTTTCCAGACTGACATCTACAGACACCATTCCCAAAAGTAAATTTCTTGCATTGGGATCCAAATTTCGGTACAGTGGTCGGACTCAGGCTCAGACCAGGCAGGCTAGTGCTCTGATTGACAGGCCTGCCCCACACTTTGAACGCACAGCAAGCAAACGAGCATCACGGAGCCTTGATGGAGGTTTGTATTGAGTATTAATGATTTTTTAATTTTATTTTAAAGATACTTAGGTTACATAAATGTTACATAAAAAATGTAGGGGATTCCCATATGCCCATTCCCTACCCCTCTCACACGTTCCCACATTAATAACATCCTTCATTAATGTGGTATTTCTTTACAATTGATGAACACATACTGGAGCATTGCCACTAAGTGAGGATTATAGTTTACATTATAGTTTAAACTCTTCCCCATGCATTTTTGTACGTTATGACAAGATATATAATGGCCTGTATCCGTCACTAATGATTTCTTGTGATCCTAACTCATTAAGGAGAGATTTTTTTAAAAGTGTAGTTATTTATCTATAAGAGAACCAAATTTAAAAATTTCAGTGGTAAAATTGAAAGGGATTTTACTAATTGTCTAATTCAGTAGAGTCATCTTAAGAAAGGGAAAACAGGGTTCCACAGCTAGGTAGTGGTGAATCGAACACCTTTATTAAACAGAATTCAGTGTCTCCACTGCAGAGTCAAAACCTAATGCAAAAAGAAGAAAAAATGAAACAAAGAAGAGGAAGAAGAAAAACCCTAATGCAACATGCTGAACTAAAGCCCTCTAAGTTATTTTCTAATAGGAAAGATGAAGAGTCTGCCTCACTACAGCAATCTTTTAAAATCAAGTTTAAGCCTATTGTCACATGGCAATTATAGAGAGAGAAAAAGCAATCCCATGGAGCTGGTATAGCTCAGTGGTTGAGTGCCGGCTTTGCACATACGAGGTCCTGGGTTCAATCCCTGGTAGCTCCTAAAAAAAAAAAAAAAAAAAAAAGCAATCTCATTATTGGAGTCCTCAAATTCTATTTATATAAAATATTTAAATAAATATTTAAATATTTATATGACACTCAACAATGTTAAATATCTTATTTGAATAAAATATGCTATTTAAGTTTATTTATTCATGAATTTTATTTATTTAAAATAGGGAGGAAATAAACTATTTTCATGATTGTATACATTGACAGTTCAGAAGATCAAAATAGATCATTATCAATTAATATTTATGAAGGACTCGCCAATACAAAACCTTATGCTATCTACTATAAAAGGAAGATACGTATTACTATGTCCTATAGAAGTTAAGGGTTGGATTCTAGAATCAGACAGACCTGGTTTCTTCAACCCCAGCTACTTCTGTGTTCTTAGACAAGGTACTTAATCTCTGTGTCACAGTTTTCTCATTCATAAGTTGAGGCTGAGAATATACTACCTCAAAGAGTTTTTGTGAGGAATAAATGAGATGATATAAGCATGGCATTTAATGCAAAAGTGCCCTGCAAAATGTTAGCTATAATTAAGAGGGCCACAGCATTATTATTTTGTTTTGTATCATCCAGAACCGTGTACCCATATTCTGGTTTGTTTATGTACCCAGACGCTCTAAGTATCTGTAGCATCCTACAACAATCATAAGTGCTATTTGGAAATTCTCTATTATTTCAGCAAGTATTTCTTTCTGTAGTATAAGAAAATTTTGTAATAGAAAGTAAAAGGGTTTTCTTGTGATGTTCCTACCTGTTTCATAGCTTAGTCATCTCTTGTGCTAGATAATACCCTACGTGCTGGGGGTATTATAGTTGTGAATATTATATGGTGAATAAGACATATATAGCCCCTGCCTTCATTGAACTCTCAACCTAATGGGGATATTATAGTACCGTAATAGGGAAAACAGGGCATTATAGGAGCATATATCATACATGCGTAAATCAGTTTAAAGGTACCAGGAATAAGTCAGTCATATCTGGAAAAGAAATAATCCTAGCAGTAAGATTTTTGTGCCTCCATACTGTGAGCCATGCTTCTTTCTTTTGGTGTTTCCCTACTGTACTTAGTTTGAAAGGACTGTTTAATAGTAACTGTACAAGGCACACTACATGCTTTGTCTTATTTAATTTTCATGACAACAACATGAATTAAGCTCAGAGATCAAATAACTTGTCTTAAGATATGATACCTAGTAAGTGGAAATACTAGAATTGGATATCATGTTGGTTTAACTTTCAGATATTTATTCACTAATTACTTTGTTCAAAAAATCATTACGCACTCCCTATTTATCGGTTATTGTTTTAGTTAATACAACTGTGAACACACATGTATGGAATGAGTTGCTGTGACATCATGGGAATACAGGTTCAGTGAGCACCACAAAACTTTCAGCAGATGACCTCTTAATTACTTACACAGCACAAAGGGTCTAAAAGAATGCCATCATGACCTGTCGCCTGGGGAGGCCAGTTGTTTAGGTTAGGGTCAGTGGATGATGGCTCCACACACCCTGCTTCAGTCAGAGAGACCCTGTACTGTTTTGAGTGTTGAGTATTTATACACCTCAGGGGGCGGGGCCCTGCCCCTATTCAGCCCAGATAAACAGCTGAAACTGGTTTCCAGTTTTAAGGTATGGACAAGCTATTCCATTAGACCTAACATCTCCCTCTGGACTGCCAAATGGAAACATTGAAACAACTACACACAATATAAAAGGAGGGAGTATAGGCCAGGGCTGGGAGATGGCAGCTAGATGTGTCTGTGACTTCCCCAGCAACATTCTCTCTCTTTATGGGGCTTACATTCTATGGGTGGAAGTAGAAATAATAATAATAATAATTTCAGATAATGATAAGTGCTATGAAGAAAATGAAACAGGGTAGTGGAGAGTGTCTGAGGACAGGAGGACATTGGGGAGCTGTTTTAGTTCGGGTGGTACAATCTAAATTTAGAAGGCTCCTGAGGAGACCTGAATTACGAGAAGGTGCCAGTCATCCCAAAATCTGTAGGAAGAGCATTCCAGAAGAGGGTATAGCAAGTTAAAAGGCCTAAAAATAGGAGTTTGGCATATCAGTGCTATCCAATAGAACTTTCTGTGCTGATGGAAGTCTAATCTGCACTCTCCAGTTTGGTAGCCAATAGCCACATGTGGCCATGGAGAATTTGAAATGAGCCTATGTAACTGAGGAACTGAATTTTCATTTAAATTTAAATACCTGTATGTGGCTAGTAGCTCCCATATATGACAGCACAGGTCTAGATCCTAGTGAATGAGGGGAGAGGAATACAAAATGAATGTTCAGAGAGATGGACAGGGGCCAGTTTGTATAGGGCCTAGTAAGCTACAGTAAGGAGTTTAGATTTTATGATTTGATTTCCATTTTTAAAAGATTGTTGTGGGAGCAGATGTGGCTCAAGCAGTTGAGCACCCACTTTCCATATTTGAGGTCCCGGATTCAGTTCCTGGTGATTCCTGAAAGGACAAAAACAAACAAGAAAAGCAAACAAAAACCAACTCAGGGAAGCTGGTGTGACTCAGTGGTTGAGTGCCAGCTTCCTACATACGAGGTCCCAGGTTTATTTTCCAGTCCCTGGTATCTCAAATAATAATAATAATAATAATAATAATAATAATTTTGACTGCTGAGTAAATATTCCATTCTCCACTGAAGTGAGAGTGAAAGCAAAAGCATGGAAAACTCTTTTGCAGAATCTGTTGAGAGATGATGACATTTAGACTTGAGTATTGGTAATGGAGACAGTAAAAAGTGATCAGGGTGGGGCAGAGGCAGCTCAAGTGATTAGGTGCCTCCCTCCCACATGGGAAGACCCAGGTTCAGTTCCCGGTGCCTCATGAAAAAAACAAAGACGATGAACAGAGAGCAGACAGCGAGGACAAACAACGAGGGGGTGGGAGAAATAAATAAAAAATAAATCTTTTTTTGAAAAAAGTGATCAGGGATACATTTTGGAGGTAGGGCTAACAGAATTGCTGATAAATTAAGTGTTGGAAATCGTAAGGAAAAGAAAATCAAGATTTATTCCTAGGTTTGATCATTTAGTGCAATGATCTGAGAGAGGAGCAGTGTTGGAGATATGGAAAATCAAGACTTTTGTTTTTGAGATGTTTCACCATATACATATAACACTATTGGGAATCTCCTTCCTTATCCAGTAAGTCATCCTACCTCCAGTTTACCTTAGATATTAGGAGCTATTATTTTTACCCTCATTTTTCAGGTGAGAAAACTGGGCTTAGAAAGTTTTAGTGACTTGTTCAAGATCTCACAGATACTAGCTGCAAAGGTAGGACAAAAACCCTGGTCTGTCCAATACCATATCCCTTGGTTTTTTCCATTAAGAGGAGTTTCATAGTTATGTAGATACTATGCCTGATGTATCTTTTCTTTATGATAGCAAAAATAACCAGAATCAAGTGTTAATGAGCTTTGGTACCTTGAACAAGTTAGAAAGCTTTACTTATAAAAATCACATCTTGACTGTTTCTATTTTTCTAGCTGTAGAAATCTCATAGTTCAAGACCTTAAATTTTTTTTGCTGTCTCTAACTAATACTGGCTAGTTAGAAGGAAGTTTTTCACTATGCTCTTGGGGCAGGGAGAGTTATCTCCAAAAATTTGCTTTCAAAATTCTAGTAAGTAATGCTTGAGATTCCCAAACCAAATCATGTAAGACAATTCATAAGTGTAGATGGTTATAGCTTTGTTGGCTTTACCATTAATATTACAAAGTTTTGGGACTTGGAAAACAATTTTGAAATCATTTATTCCAGCCACCTAGTTTTATAGAAGTGGAGCCTGAAGCCTAGCAAAGTAATTTGTCCAAATTAACAGAATTAGTTAGTATAAACTTAGGACAGAATCTACATTTTCTGAAGTCCCAATCAATCTTTTTTTTTTCTTGATATATCCCATGCTCCGCCTTCCTATCTTTACATTTTGTGAATTTTTAAAAGAAATGATTAAAAATCTTAACTGGTCCTGATAATAACCACAGTACTTGCTACATTGTAAGTACTCGATAAATGTTGTAAATAAAATGGTTGTTTTTCATATGTAGAGAACATTGAATGTGAGTAGAAATTTTAAGTTCCAGATATCTATGTAATACTTTAAATACATTAGAATTTCCTAATACTCTTTAACTTCTTGGGATTAAAGTTTAATTTTTCTCCTGATTTTTCAGATCTTCACTCAAACCTTAATGAACAGTTGAGTACTTTTTTATAGGCCATGTGCATTTCATCATTTCTGACGTGGCTGTTCAAATCATTTGCTCATATTTCTTTTTTTTTTTTTTTAAGATTTATTTATTTTATTACATATCTCCCCTTCCCCCTGCTGTGGCGACGTGCCAAGAGTGGTCACTGCGCAGGCGCGGCTTTCCCTGCTTGTGGGCGGTCTCTGCGTCCATTCACGGCCGGCTTTCAGTTCGCGGGTGGCTGGCTGCGCTCCATCCGTGGGCGTCCTGTCCTGCCCGTGGCGGCTCTTGCCATGTCCGTGGCAGCTTCTTGCCCTGCCCACGGCG
>PVKH010031751.1:0-12278 GCA_004027955.1 Chaetophractus vellerosus
GGTTATTAGCTGTCTCCCCCTAGAGCTGACTGAGGGGTGAAGTGGGGCGTGGACGTGCCAGCCCAGCACTCCCTGGGGCATGTCCCTTGAGGGGAACCGAGAGTTGTAGGTTCCAGAAGACTTGTCCTCAGCCCCTCTTCATCCAGGGGAGGGCCCGTGCAGGGTGGCTGGCCCTCAGGAGCACCTAGGCTTCTGGCTGCACATAAATCAGCCTTTGCTCTCAGCCTCCTGCTGCCTGTCGGCTCCCTGGTGTTTTCTCCTACTTGGACCTGCAAGACGAGGTTCAGTGATTCCATCTAATCTCCCAAGAAGTCGGTGCAAATCCCTGTTTTCCTCACTTGAGTTACTCTGATATGGGTCCACTAATACAGTGGTTTGACCTAAAATAATACAGATTCTCAAGCCGTAGCCCACCTAGTCCCACTGAATCAGAATCTTGGGGCTTGATGCTCTGCACATAATTTAAAAAAAAAAGAAAGAAATAGAAGAGAGACAGGCAATTTGTGGAAATTAGGACGTTAGTAATAATTCCTGAATATAATTAAATATATGCAGTCAATTATTTTAGGTGTCATGGTGGTTATGTTGCAAAAGCAAAAAGAAAAACATCCTTATCTCCTTGGCTGAAAAAAAGAAAGATCTGATGTCTGCAATTTGGATTCCAAATCACCCATTTGGTTTGAGGTAGAGGTAGAGATAAGATTAGAAGGCCGGATGATGGGTGTAGCTGTGTGAGGGGCACACAGGGGTCCATGCTGCTCTTCTATCTACGTAAGATGGTGTTTGAAGTTTTCCACATTAAAAGAGGAAAAGCAAAGCAAATGCTTCCACATGATCCTGGTGCACAGCTCTGGTTTAAAAAAAAACTCCTGGGCTGGGCATATGGTAGGTATTGACTAAATATTTGTGGAAGAAAGGAATGAGGGAACAAATGCTGCCTTTGATCTGCCCCCCCCCCCCCCCAGCATCTCTGGGGAGCTCTCTTGTGCACCCATGGTTGGGAGAAGTGGCCACATGCGCAGCTGCCCATTGCAGCGGCCTGGCGCCCCGTCTGCTGGGCTCCCTTGGGAAGTGGGGAGTGCGTCAGCACAGAGAAGGGCTGCACCTCTGGGGCTGCCTCGGCACATGGGCTCATTCACCCTGTGGAGACCTCAGTCAGCACTCTGAGCCCGGGTCAGGGTTTGCCTTGGAAGAGCTGGGGGTGGGGGTGGGGAGGCATTTGGGGTCTACCTTAGGCTGTGCAGAGGGCCGCTCGTTCTGGCCTTCACTGAGGCCAAGGACCTGGGGTCCGTCCCACCCTGTGAGAGGCCAGGCCTAAAGTAAAATGTTTTCCCAGAAAGGAAGAAGGGAGCAGCAGGGCCATAAAAGGCCTCTCTCCATGAAGACTGGGTGGATGGTGCCCTGCCCTTAATTTTTCCAGCTGCTGCACACAGCCATTTTATAAACTGCAGCTTCCTGGAAGGGCAGGAATGCTCCTAGATCCTGGCAAGTTGCTTTCTGGGGCCTAGTTTGCCTGTGATAATTATACTCACCTACCCCAGGGCCCTGTTTCAGAATGTTTATGGAACACCTGCTGAGGGGCTGCAGTGTCACAGTCAGTACAGGAGGAGGGAAGGGAGAATTCCTGGGCCAGAGATTAGCAGTTAGTCCCCTGTGCCTGCCCCAGGGTTCCAGCTCTCTCTGTGGCATTCCTCAGGAGGGAGGGGGATTGGCTTACACATGGGTGGCACATGTGAAGGGGAGTGTTTGGGGGAGATCTGCAGAATTTCTCTTTCTCGTGACAATCTCTCCATTTCCACAAGGTGGAGCAAGCCTGATTAGGTGCCCCCACCTCAGCAGCCGGTAGGACTGGGCCAACAGAATGTTCTTCCTTGTCTAGGGGAGGGGTTGTGCCTGTCACGGCTACTCCCAAAGACATAAGTACAAGGACCACCTTAGCACTTGTCCCCAGTGCCTGCTGGGGTTGCTTTGGGAGCCCTTTGGGGGCTGGCCAAGAGTTGCGGAGAGGATTTGATAGGTGACTTCCCCGGCCACTGCTCCAAGACAGCGATACTGGGGAGGTCAGGCTAGCCGTCCCTTCTGGGGGCCCTGGATCAGGTGCAGCCAGGTCTCAGTTACTGTAACGTGGGGCAGAATGAGCTTCTGCAGGGCCGTAGAATAGCTCTCTCTCCACAGCAGCTTTTATAAAACAGCAGAATCTACCAGCCTGAGCTCTACCCCGCCGCCCCCAGACATTCTGGGAGAATGTGAGGACCTATTTTAATCCACCAACAGGCTGATTAGCCCTGCATAATTGAGAATTTAAGAATTTGTTTTATTGCTATTGTCACCATTAGAAATAACTGCCTGCCCTCATTGTAAAAGAGGTAACTAATGTTTAATGGATGAAATAAAACACACATTTTTCCTAGATCTAGCTTACAGGAGATTCACTAAACAGTTCAGTACGTTTTTACCAGAACCTGGAGCCCATAGTCATTCGGCCAGAGGAGGTAGGGTGTGTGTCTGAGTAAGTGTAGAAGTTGGCAAAGCTCTGAGAAGAGCTTGAGGATGAGTTCCCTGTGTGCTGCTATTTGCTTGGCCAGTTTGTGGTTAGAGATCATCAGTTAGCAAGGCCACTGGATTTTCTGTGTTGGGTATATTTGTTTTAAAATAAAAGTTTCAGCAGAGCAGGTGTAGCTCAGTGGTTGAGCGCCTGCTTTACACGTACAAGGTCCTGGGTTCAATCCCCAGTACCTCTTGAAAAAAAATAATAAAAGTTTCAGATTGAGAGAGGTTGTGCAAATGCTTTCAGGATAAGATTGTTTTCATATCCAGGTAGACTGCCTCTGAGAAAAAGAAAAGGCAAAGGGGTCTTTGGCCCTTTTGCCCCTTCTCCCTCCCGAGGTAGGAGGCAGAGCTGACTTTGTCTGAAGGCTGAATCTAGAGTTGTTATGGGGCTGCTTTAACAGAGGACCCGGGAGAAAGGCTGAAACAGAGTTGGGAAGCCCTGGTGGTGTGCTTGCCCCAAGGAGTTGGCCTTGAGGGCATGCGGGGCCCCTGGGAGTGGGTTGAGGAAGCGCTTCCTTTTGTGGCTGCTTGTCATTGGCCGGCCCTGTTTCAGGGTGTGAGCCTGCGTTCCTGAAGTCAGGTTCCCGGGTACTTGTCTGGGGGTCCCCCAGGAACCCTTTTGCAATTAGGTCGAAGCTCATGATATTCAGGCTGCCCTGCCATCTTTGGTTTTGTTTTTCAGGGCTTTTCCTCCTTTCAGGGAGGGGGTAGTGCTCGCTTTTCCCTTGTGGGTCCCGATCTTAATGCAGCTTTGAAGGTAGAGTTGGCCTGGCCCAGATCTTCCCACTGACTCCCTGTGGAGCCCCTATCCCTGACCTGTTGATTCTGAGAATTTCTAGGAGTTGTTACCAGCAATCCATGTTCTGTTTAACGCACCCTCCAGATAACCCTGTTGGACATTAAAGTTTAAAAGCCCATCTATCTGATTGTCAGTTCTCCCTTGGGATGTTCACTGGCAATTTTCCAGTGTCGATAGCAGCTAGAAGGAATATATATGCCTGTGGTGGGCTCTCATCAGAGTCGCTGATAATGAGGAGGGCAGACTGGAACCTTGATTCTTTTTACCCTCAATGTCCAGCACACACTAGGAAATAAACTTTGCTTTTAACCAAACAGCCCAGTGGAAGAAGCCCTCTTTTCTTCTGTGTGTTTGCAAGGGAGGCAGCTTTTGGCTTCTCAGAAAACTCAACAGTTACTGCTAAGGTTAGCATCAGAATTTTCTTGAAACAGGAGCGTCCTACTCCTGGGTATGCAATCCAGGGGTACAGGCGTTAGATAATGTTGGAGGTGGACCTCTGAGGGCTCTTCTAGCTGCGATTTAATGAACCTCTGGTCCATTGGCATCCTGTAAAATCTGGGGTCTTACTAAAGAGGCTAGAGCACCCGTGGCAGGCTCTAAGCGGGTCATTGTCAAAGGCAAGGCCATAGCTCATGTAGCTGCATCCTGGCTGCCAGTGTGCGCCTCAGGAGCGAAGACCTCTCAAGCCGTCTTGACAAACACCCGTTTTCTGGCCCTCTTCTTTCAATTGTTGGGAACCCTTATCTCCAGAATGAATTTTCAGAACCGGGTTGCGGTTTTTTAGTTCCAGAGTTTTCATTGCCCTCTCTGACTCTGCTTCCTCTCACTAAAGCAGTGATGAGTCCCCTCTCTCCTGTGAGGCCATTGCAACCCCCCCTTTCCCTTGGGTGGTCCTCAGGGACCGCCCAGGCCGGACAAGACGATTTCCACTTCACATCACAAGGGGCGTTTTTAGGCGAGATGGTGCATGCAATTCCAGCCTGTCATCACTATTAAATTCTCATAAGATAAAAGAATTTCATTTCAGAAAGGGGAAAGGCCTGCATACTTCAGACCCTTCATCTCAGCACAGGTCGGATTTCCACCTGTCTTGCACTGGGCACACTTATCAGATAGCACTGCCCTAATTGTGTGTTCTCTTTCTCCCGGCCCTCTCTCCTCTGCTCCCCCTCCTCTCTTCTCTCTGGATGTTTGGAAACTGCAGGACTCTGTTTGGAAACAAGATCAAGTCCGTGGCTAAGAGAGCATTCTCGGGGTTGGAAGGCTTGGAGCACCTGTGAGTATCTTGCCAGACCTTCTTTGACCTACAGGCCTGCCAAACGCGGCTGCCGGGGAAGTCTGCTAGCAGTGTAATCGCATCTTTGTAAACCGAGAAACAGGCTATTTGGAAACGCCAGCTGCTTCCTTCTCATTATAAGTCAGCTTCACTGTGGCCTTTATTGTGCCTGTGCCAGGAACAGTTAGAGAACATATGGCCGGCTGGTGTGCTCCCAGTGAACACAACTAGTATTTGGAGAAATACCTGCCTCCCTGCTCCTGTCCTGCTTTGCCGTTGAACCAGGTGCCTTCACGGGCCCCTGGTCTCATTTCCAACTTCCACGTGGGGGCTTTCTTTAGGCCAATCCGATACCTCCACTAAAGCAGCTGAACAATGCTGTGTACACGTTGGACTTACCCGAGAGGTTTTCTCCTGGCGAAGTTGCCTCTGAGACCTTGGGAGGAAATGGCCAGAACTAGCCCTGGGACATTCACGTTGTCACCATCTGGGCCTGATGACTCCAGTACTTGAGTCTTGGTTTATTTCCTCTCTGAATCAAATTTGATCTTAATTTTGTTGGGAGAGCTTTTGCAGATTGGCTGCTCAGGCCTCCACCTGGCTTTGAAGCTGCCCTTCAGGCCGATGTGGTCCAGACCTTCTCCGTGTGCTTGTGTCAGTGTATGTAGACCTCAGCCACTTGGGGGGCGGGGGGTGGGGGGAGCTGTGGCTCAGCTCTACAGCCAGGGCTGTCCTGGAAAGTCCTTGTCTAGGTTTAAACACATGTCTGTTAGAAGATGGCTGACAGCTGAAGGGTACCTGAGAATTTCTTTGCATGAGTAAAGGGTGTTCTTTTTCAGGAACCTTGGAGAGAATGCAATCAGATCTGTCCAGTTTGATGCCTTTGTGAAGATGAAGAATCTTAAAGAGCTGTAAGTACCCGGGATTCCACGGCTCTGGTCAACATGAGTGGAGAATTTCAGAGGAAGAAACCCCCAAAATTACATTTATGCCTCACTTTTATAGCT
The DNA here is from genome assembly GCA_004027955.1 of Chaetophractus vellerosus. Taxonomy (NCBI): domain Eukaryota; kingdom Metazoa; phylum Chordata; class Mammalia; order Cingulata; family Chlamyphoridae; genus Chaetophractus; species Chaetophractus vellerosus. Next base: position 5,633 of record PVKH010031751.1, read on the forward strand.
GGGATTGTTTATAGTTGTGTGTAAGTTAAATCACCTTTTTAAAAAAATGCCTGTGAGGGCTTCTTATTTTGGATCAGAGGTCACAAACATTTTCTTAAGGGCTATGTAGTAAATATTTTCAGCCTTGCAGGCTCCATGGTCTTGGTCAGGGGTGTTCAAATCTGCTTTTGTAGCAGAGAGCAGCCACAGACAACATGCAAATGAAAGGGCATGGCTGTTACCACATAAAATCTTACCTGCAAAAAACCCCTTTAATATGTAGAGGACAAATTTTCATCTTTTGGTTTAAGTGAAGAACCCATATTGAGAGGGTGAATGAGTAGCGAATATCTGTGAGGTGGTCAGGTGAAGTGGTGCTGGGCCCACAGCCGCTTCCGGGGCCACCTGTGGCGGTTGGTGTGCTGCAGACCTTCACCATGGGTCTTGGGTGGCAAGGGTTGTAAGAGCTTTCCTTTACCCTCGACTGACAGAGGAGGGAGTCTAGGTGTTCAGGTAGGAACCCAAGTTTCCTTTCTTTTCCTTTATACATTAATCTTGATTCTACAGCCATAAAATCTATTCCCTAAAGTTATGACTTTTCTTACAAGTGCTAACAAAGTGGCAGGTGCCATCTTCGTGTCCTGCCCTCACCAGCACTCCTGGTGGGGCCTTCGTGGGAGCGGGAGCGGGCAGGGATAGGGACATGGGGATGTGTGGCTTTGCCCCCAGCAGCCCAGTAGCTGAAAACCAAAGCAGGCCCCCTGGTGACATTCCTCTGGGTGAGAGGAGGGGAGGTGGTCTGGCACATGCTTTATGACATTTAACTTGTTGTGGGATTCACATCTATCAGATAAATGCTTTTTCTTAGAAGGGTCAGGATCTCAGAGCAGGAGTTTGTGGCTGGCTTCATGGAGCCTCAGGGCTCGGCAGGAAGCTGCTAAGTTCTGGGTGCCGTCCCTGTCTTTCAACCTCAGCAGTTCTGTTTTTGTCTGTTTTGATATGACTTAATATGAAGATAGGATTCCACAGCTCTCATTCCAGTAAAGGGAGAAGAAATGATTAGAGACCTTTTTAGAAGGATGGATATACAGATAGACATGCGATAAAGAAAAAAATGTTAATTGTAAAACCAAGGTGCTGGGTACCTGAGCATCCACTCTACATTTCTAGCAACTTTTTCACTGTGTGAAACTTTTCTTAGTAAAATGAGATTAAAAAACAAAATCTGATTTAATGAGAGAAAGAGGGAGAGAGGGAGGGGGAGAGATTTTCCTCTTGGCCTCCTAAAAAGTCAGTTTTCTTGAGGTAGTTTTTAGTTGGGAAGAACCTGGACCCTTCTGGAAGCTGGGGCCCCCAGAATGCTTCTGTGTGGTCCTGGTGGCTCAGCTTTGACCTCCTGCCTGGGTTTCCCATCGGTCTCTGTATGAACTCAGCTGCGGCTGACCCTGAACCCAGACCTCTGCTGGGAGAAGATAAGGTTAATTCCACTTCGTCATTTTCTCCCCTCATCTGATCAAGGCGGGCTGTACTGCCCACTTAGTCATCCTCTGGGTAAATTTCCACAAGTGATGATTAGAAACACACTTTGTTGGAATCATGAAAATGCAGTTGTTAGCCAGTGGAGTATTGGAATGGCTAGTGGCAGGAGTCCTGGGAAGGCATTGCCTGTTAGTGGTTGACAAGGCTGTGCTTTATTTAGTGAAGGAAGAGTAGCCAGGAGCGAGTCTTTGTAAAACCTTGCGCTAGCTCACAATCCCCCCTGCCTAGTCTTTCAACATGGCAAGCATCTTTAAAGTAACTTGGGGTGGGGGTGGGGGGTGTTTTGAGGGGGAGGTGCCCACATCCTTATTCTGTGGCTCTAGTCCCTCCCTCTCTGCCCTGTTGGTCCCAACTCATTCTTTAAGAAAACCTTTTCTCTACCTTCAAGTACCGATTATCTTTTTTGAAGTCTGGTTTCTTCTCTGTTTGAGGGGATTTCATTGTTGGGGAGGTGTGTGACATTCTCAAGGGAGCTAGGCCCAACAAATCATTGACTGTGGTATGAGGCAGATACGTGCTTAACCTTTTTTCATACCAGTTCTGATGAAGCACAAATGTTTTCCCCCATTGGTCCTGTGGCTTAAATATGTCACTGCCCCCCACCCCCCCACCACACATAAGTGCCTCAGGTTTCTCAGTGATTGCCCAATATCGTCCTCTTGGAATTTCCTTTAGAGTTCTCGGCTTCCCTGCTTGACCACATAAAAAGGGGCAGTCGTGCCAAATGCAGTCTTGATGGGAGTTACAGGTTCTCATGGAGAGAGCACTCCTTTGGGCTCTTCACCTCAGTGGATGAGTTGTCCAGTGCCTGGTGGCAGCCTCTTCAGCCACAATACGGAATGCCTTCCTGGGAAGCTCCTGTCATTTGGAGTGGGCATCTGCCATTTTCTCATGTTTAGCTAAGTGCCCTTCCTTGCCTACAACAACTCCTCGGCAGGACAGCCCTACACATGTCTGTAAGCAAAGAGCGACTTGCCTATCTAGTAAAAACGCAAAATCTGATACTGATTTTAAGGTCTTAATATGGGCAGGCGTAGGCGTTCTAGTATAAGGGTTTTGAGATAAATTATTTCAGTTTTTTGAAGAAACACTTTCCAACATTGTTTTAATAAGATGTTTAACTAATCTGGGAGTGATAAGAAACAGGAGGGAAGAGTAGATTTTACTTACTTTAGTCAGCCTTGGATTATCTGGCTTAAACTTCATTCTTCCTTGCTGTTTCCTAGTTTGACCATTTCTTTGTTCATTAGAAGGCTAGAGTGGAAAAGAAGAAAACAAAAAAAACTAGTCCATTTGGTTGCCTTATTGATGTCTCAGGAAAATGGTGGGTGAAGGAGACTGTCGATGTGTTTTGGAATTCCTAAGCTTACTTGCTCCCCCTTTTTGTACTGTGTGCCCCAGACATTTTACTACAGGGAGGACTGTATGTTTTCATTCTTGGTCTTGGTCCTCACCATGGGTCGGTCATCATTCTCACAGCCTTGAAATCTTCCACGAACAGGGTAGCTGGATTCTCTGGTTGACCTATGTTTGAGTGACTCCTCAGGAAAGAATGTTCGCTGAGATGGCAATTCTGATTTCTGTTTAAAAAGCTTATCCTCAGTTGCTGAGAAATGAAAAAGAAAATATTCTCTGTTTTGGTTGGAGCCTCACAAAACCAAAGTTGTGCATTCTCATGCTCCCTGGGCAGTGGCAGTTAACTGACAAGCACTGTGTAGGGAGCGGAGCCAAATTCCGCTGGCCTCCTGAAAAATGCTGGTAGCCACTTACCCTGATAAACACACAAACGAGGGATGCACACCAGTGAGGTTTACTTGTGGAAGGAAATGCACAACTTTGCCAAATCAAAAAGTAACAGCCATATAATAAGAGTCCTTTTCAGAACATGGCTCAGAATTTAGATCAAAGTTTCAGACTGAGTTTGGGAGCCCTACTTAGCTGATGAGGAGAGTGGGGAAAGCCAGAGAAGGAAGAGTGCCATCTCACAATTGCATGTGCTGGCCACCTGGAAAGGTTAGAGGGCACTCCCAGGGTCACAAAAGAGCAGTGCTTGCCTTAGAACATGGGTACTCTCCAGGTTCTTGCTGCTCACAGGCCAGCCAGTATCTGCACCCCCTGGGAGCTTGGTCCAAGCTACCCCGTGGACCAGCTTCACCTGGGAGTTAGAAATGCAGAGTCTTGGGTTCCATCCCAGACCTAGAGTCGGACGCTGCATTTTAACAAAATCCCTAGGTAAACAGTATGTCCTGCTCTGGGTCATCAGATAGGAACTGTGTGAAAAATCATCCCGGTGTTAATGTCAGAAGTTAATTAGAGGCTCTGTGTGTGAGGGAATAGCCCTTCTTTGCAGGTACACCTCAAGCTTCTGATTTGTTTTTCTTTCAGCCAAATCAGCAGTGATAGCTTCCTGTGTGACTGCCAGCTGAAATGGCTGCCCCCATGGTTAACCGGGAGGATGCTACAAGCCTTTGTGACAGCCACCTGTGCCCACCCAGAATCACTGAAGGGCCAGAGCATTTTCTCTGTGCCGCCAGAGAGTTTCGTGTGTGGTAAGACTGTCTTTGTGATTTTGCTTTTCATGAAGGGCAAGGAGGCCAGGAGGAACTTCATTATGGGAGGAATTCCTGTGATCAGAGTAAACCCCAACCCATGGTTACAAATCAGCCGCTGGATGCAATTTATTTCCCACTGAAACCACACGTAGTATTTACTGAACAGTTGCCTCATTATGTGGTTCTTAGAGTACATGCATTTAATCAGAAGGGAGTATGAGTTGGTTCAATTACAAATCAGAATAATCGGTTACAGGAAGATAGTTCTGTTTTTTCAAGAGGGCTCTGGTGCCCGGACTTAGCTGTGAATTTACTCAGTGTAAGAGGCTGGGGTTTTAATGTTTGTTTCATTCCAACCCCAAGAATGAAAGGTTAAATACAGGAAGAGCGAGTCTCAGGAGAACAGTTGCTATAGTAAAAGAAAAAAAAAATTTTCTTGATGTTGACTTGCAAACTTGCTATTCCTCTGAACCACTTAAGACTAAACTTGTAGCTTTAAATTCTCTTTCCTTTCTGATTCTTGGAATGTATGCAGCTCTTGCCATCTTATTGACCAAGAGCACAGAAAATGCTGAGCAGCTGAAAACACACCCACATATGTAGCTCAGAAAGGAATGATGAAACCTCATGGTCAGGAAGATGTGGCCAAAGAATGAGATGAATTTGGATTTGCTTTTTGCTCTGAGCAGAAGCCAAAGTGGGATTCTCAGACCAGACATGGGCAGGTGTGAGTCCCTAAGGTCTCATGAGTCTGCTTTTTGGTCTCCTGAGTCCCCTCTGAGCCTTGGGATCCCTGCTGAGACCAGGAGCTTACCTAGCACTATGGGGACCCCTGTGGTCCAATTCTCTGTCCTACTTTTTGGCCATAGCCATAGCCAGTGTGCCTGCTGGAGTCAAGATGCGAGTGGCCTCCTCCTGTGCATCCACCACCGTCACCAATTCTGAGAGCAGGTTTCTCTCAGCCAGCTTCTTCTGGCCCAGTTAAAAAACACATGATGGTTCCATGTTCCAAAACGAACTTTTCTTCTTAAAAAGTCTTATGGGGCCTTCTCTGTACAATCTAAGGCTGCACACAGCTCCCATTGTCTAGGCAGCAAATTTTTCATCAATACGAGGTCCTTGACCATTCAACTGTTTGTAGAGCTCCTGAAAATGAGCTTCCTGCCATAGGGCATACATAAACTTTCCTGCTGGCTGAGCCAAGGCAGCAGGTTCGGCTACTGGAAATTGGCACGCTGCACATAGCCTCCAGCCTGTGACCTAGGACATCCCTGGGCTGCAACAGTTTGTCACATATCTTACACACATATACATACCACCACCACCACCCTTTTTTTAAAGCTCAGGCTTCCCCCAAAATAATTGTTAGATGTTAACAGGAATCATGAAAACACTTAGCAGAGGTGAACCAAAGTTTCAGGCTCTGTGGGAATCTCCCACTTCTTTTAATTAGAGCCTTCTTATACTGCTGGTGGGAATGTAAAATGGTGCAGCTTCTTTGGAAAATGGTCTGGTAGTTAAACAGGGTTGCCATGTGACCCAGCAATTCCAGTCCTAGGTATATACCTAGGAGAAGTGAAAACTGCCCACAGAAACTTGTACATATACGTTTATAGTAGCATTATTCATAATAGCTGAAAGATGGAAACAGCCCACATGCCCATCAGGTGATGAATGGATTAAAAAAATGTGGTATAGCCATACAGGGGAAAATGTCTTCCAGATGGACTGACCCTTTTATCACTAAAACATGTTAGTTTTATCTTTAGTAACACTTTTTTTTTTTTGCCTTTATGGCTATTTTGTCTGTTACTAGTATAGACACCCTCTCTTTGGGTTACTGTTTGCCTATTTGTTTCTTTGGGTTTCAAGTGTGACTCTTGTAGACGGCATGTAGTTAGGCCATGGATTTTTATCTATTATGCCAACTCCTGCCTTTGACTGGAGTGTTCATTTAAATTTAATGTAATTAATAATGAGGTAGAGTTTGCCATTTAACATTTTTCTGTTTTATCTTTTTTGTTCTTTCTCCATTACTGCCTTCCTTTATATTAAAAACATATATGTATGTGTATCTATATTTTTTTGAGTGTACCATTTTATTTCCCTTGTTTCTTAGTGGTTGCCATGGGGATTGTAATTAACATCTTAATCTAGTCTGGATTAATAATGAAGTTAGATTAAATAGTATACAAAAAACTTTGTACCTATAGAGCTCCATCCCCACACTTTGTTATTGTTATATAAATTACATCTTTATACATCATAAGCCCATCAATGTAGCTTAGTTATTGCTTTGCACCGTTGCCTTTTAAAGCAGATAGGACTAGGAAAGAATTATAAACAAAAGTACATTTATACTGTCTTTGGTACTTACCTATGTAATTAAGGTTAATGGTGTTCTTTATTTCTTCATGTGGACTGGAGTTACTATCTAGTGTCCTTTCATTTCAACCTGAAGGATTCCCTTCAGTATTTTTTGTGGGTAGGTTCAATACTTATGAGCGCTGTCAGTTTTTGTTTCTCTGGGAATGTTTTTCATTTGTCCTTCATTTTATTTTAAAGGTTTTTTTTTT
>PVKH010031752.1:0-12270 GCA_004027955.1 Chaetophractus vellerosus
TTTTTCTTTTTATTATTTTTGTCGTGCCGCCCCCCCCCCCCAGGGGTGCACTGTTCCTGGAAGTGGTGCAATCAGGTCGATTCGTGGAATAGATGGAGCAAGCCCCTATTCCATCTCCTAATTCCTAAAATCCATTTAATAAATTGTCCTCCAATAGAGGACGTATCAGATATTAAACTGATAAGAACAGATACAACGCTTGATCTCAGCCAAAGGCTGAGAAGCGATAGGGTACTTACTTTTGATATGCTTTTTGCTTTGTTTATTATTTATCTATTTAATTTTTCATATTTTTTATTGGACTAATAACTTCAGCATTTTCAGGGCCACACTGCTGAAGGCTGCAGTGGGTTGGATGCCTTTTCCTTCCTGGGCTAGGCTAGTGCTGATGGGAGCTTCTGCAGTCAGAACTTGCAATGGAAGGGAGCGTTTTTTTTCCCAGCCCAATGACTTACTCTGGGTTGTAAACAGTCGGCTTGTTTTGAAGGGAGGGAGCAGAGCCTATAACAACGACAGCTACTCCCAGCTTAGTTCATTGCTTCTGCCACCTGTCCTCTGGCTTAATGTTGGAAGCAAGTAGCATGCAATTAAGTATGAGGAAATGAAAATAAATGACACTGTTCATTGCACATTACAAAGTGCCTGGCAGAAAGAAAGCTGCTTGTAAAGACTCAGTGACCCTTTAGGAAACAAACCTCTGCCTGAGAAAACTCTGGGGACTGAAACACTGACCTGGGTTTTCTCTGTCACCAAAGGCACCTATTGTTGCCTTAACACTTCTAAAAATCTTTCCTGGATTAAGAGACAAACCTGGAGAAAATGATGCTTTAAAAACCAAAAAAATTGCAGGCCCAGTTTAGATGTTTAGGGCATTCACTGTTTAATGATTTGTAGAGAGAGTCAATAATTAAATTTGAGCACAGGGGAATATAGGCACAGTGCCATGTTTTAGCTGAGTTTGTAAGGTAAATTCTATAAAGAGTAATGACTTTAAAGTAAATAATTGATTCTTTTTTGAGCAACCCCGTCATTTGGAAATTGGTTTTTAAGTAACAAATATTGAGGCTCAGTTTATTTTCAAAATTGTTTCCTAAAAAGTGTTTGTGAGAAAACTAAAAAAATAAAAAAATAAGTGTGTGGGAGATGCTTTGGGTTCACTCCATAGTAAAAGAACGTGAAGTTAAGTAGTACTCAGTGGCCATCAAAGAATAGGCGCAGGCTGGATATATAGCATTTTATGCTATAAATGGACATCCCTGCCTACTTCACAATGGTGAATCTCTGTCCATCATTGTGGCCACCGTCACTTGCCTAGAGTACATCACAATGCCAAGAACACATTTCATGAGTGAATGGACAAAATACCCTTTAAAATTCCCAAACTTAAACAGTTTCAGTTTGTCCTATAATTCCAGTACAGTGTCCTCAATATCTCCAAAATTGTGAAAGGCAGAAAAACACACTTTGATGGACAAGGTTACAAACTTGTAGAAAAGCTCCTGTATACAAGTTCCAAGATGGAAAGAAAGAAAGAAAAAAAAAAGCAGCAGTAGCCTTCAATTTTATACCAAGATTTAATCTAGTTAATAAATGCCTCTTTGGGATGTGTATATCATTTCAAGAAGAGAATAGCATTACAAATCATTCTACCATACAGATTTAGTACATGCTTGCAGAGAAACTGCAGAACAATTTATTATATGAGATATTGTTAAATATCAAGAGGTTTGGGGGGAATTTGCAGACTCTTTAAGAAATGGAGGAATGGTTTCCATAATGAAACCCCATCGAAAAATATCTGGAGGAACACCCTGTTACAGAGAGTGGAGCTTATAGGATTTTCCATTTTGCAAAAATCTGCCACAGGGCAGCCAGAGGAATAAGCAGCACTGGCCAGCATTCCAAGGATGATCCACATGGGGAAAAAGCTTCTCTGGAACCTAAAAATAAAGAGGAATAGGGCCTCAGTACTAAATGAATACCTGAAGTTTCTTACATTTATTGCAATCCAAATTGCTGATGTCAGCAGTAAACTAATTAACTAGTTTACTAATTAAAAAAACATTTATTTAAATTCAAATTTCCGATGTCCAATTGCTCAGTAAGTGGAGAACAAAAGTTAAGGCTCTATGTGTCTGCTGGGATGCACTATGAGGTCCTGGTACCTGCCCGTCAATACAGTCAATACAGAACTTCTTCCCTCAGCTCCTGGGAGTGCTGTTGGAGGATGGCTCCTCTTTGGACATGACTTGACTGAAGACAACGGTCTCATCCAAGAGCATAACTACTTCCAGAGGTGGTCTGAATCCAGTGACTGACTGACATTGGGGTATAAAGGCTGGACTCCTGGCGCTAGCTCAGAACCAGGGACTTGGAAGGAAGGTGATTGGAAAATGGGTGACAAGTACCTTTGGGAGAAGAGGTTTGTGGCTCGATCTACTAGCAGAGACCCACCCGGAGTCCCGGATATGGCATCACTGGCAGGGTGATTACATCATACTGCTTCCATCATGAAGGGGGAGTGCTTTGTTCCTGCTGGAACAGACATTTACTGTGGATATGGATTTGCATTTCCTGCATGCAATGCTTCTGCCCAAACCACTCTCGGTGGACGTACAGAATGTTTTGTCCATTGTCATAGACAATATTGCATATTATTGCTTCTGATCAAAGGACTTATTTCATAGCAAATGGAGTGCAACAATGGGATGGCGCTTTGGAATTCACATCTTGCCATGCTGCCCATCATCCAGAAGCAGCTGGTTTGACAGAATGGGGAAGTGGTTTTCTGAAGACTCAATTACGGCGTCAGTTAGGTGGCTCTACCTTGCAGTGCTGAGGCAATGTTCACCAGAAGGCTGTATATGCTGTACATTAGTGTCCAATATAAGCTGCTATTTCTCCCATAGCCTGGATTCACAGTCCATTCACTATAACTCCTACTGATCCACTAGCAAAACTTCCTGTCCCCATGATTTTAGGTTCTGCTTGTCTAGAGGTTTAAGTTCCCAAGATAGGAGTGCTTCCACAGGCAATGTGAAAAGGATTTCATGGAACTGGAAGCTGACTGCCACCCAGCCTCTGAACTGGGATACTCCTGCCTCCCAATTGACAGGCATATGATGGGGTTACTGTCCTGGCTGAGGTGATCGATGGTGACTGTCAAGGGGAAACTGTGTTGCTAGGGCACAATGGCGGCGGGGGGTGGTGGTGAGGAGGAGTATGTCTGGAATATAGATGTGCCTCTGCGGTGCCTCTTAGTACTCCCTTGTTCTATGAGTAAAGGCAACGGGAGACTACAATGACCCAACTGAGGCAGGACTGCTAATGGCTCAAACCTTCATTTCTGTGAATTCCTTCAGGAATGAAGGTTTGGGTCACCCTACCAGGTAAGGAGCCACAGTCAGCGGAGGTGCTTACTGAGGACAAATGAAATATTGAATGGGTAGAAGAAGGTAGATATATATCACCTATGGCCACATGTCTAGTTGCCGAAATGAAGACTGAGATTTTTATGAGTATTTCTTTCCCATTTAGATATGGATATGAACATGCTTAGACAGTGGAAGGACAGGGAATTAGGTGCCATATATATTTATTTGTGTTACTCCATCACTAAGAGAAGAATCCACCAGTCTATTTTTCCCACCTTCTCATAGAGAGGGCCATGTAGGGTAACAGGTATATGGAAGGAGTCAAATATGATTCCCATATGATTATCTGTCTTTATTTCTTACTTATGCCATAATGTGAATGTATAAGGTATTATTGTTTAACAGAAAAGGGAGTAAAAGTAACATAGATTAAATAAGAATGTGGTCCAGATATGGAATATCTTCCATAACATATTTTTCTTTCAACTTTCTAAAGAATGCTAACTGCCGCAATAGGACATGCTTCCCAATTTTTCAGAATGCTCTCTGCTAATACCCAAGACTCAAAGGCAGCACAGCACACAGTCTGCTGGTTTCAAGTGCTGGCTCTTCCACTTGCTACCTCTGTGGCCATGGACAAGTCACTTACTTCCCTGTGATTCAGTTGTCTGAAATGGGATATGCAGGTAATAATGGCACCCTCTCTGCATATCCTTGTAGTTAGGATTCAACATGTTAGTATATGCAAAGAGCATTGATTAGGTTTTGGCAGATAATTAGGTTCTCAAATTCCAGTTGTTATTTACTTTGGCTAAAAAATTTATATTACTCAAATTTCTGGTCATAGAGAAAAGGTATGTTTCTGCTACCTCTTTTGAATAACAAAATGTAAAATTCCTCAATAAAAATCAACCTAGAAATCACCAGGTTGATTAACCTAGATTTTAAAAACCATTCAACTAATACATATTTGTTGAGAATTCACAATGCGTTCAGAATTCATCACCCACCTTTAGAGTTTTCAGCAACGTTCTTCAAGCCTGAAATATCAATTGTTCATTTTAGCTTACAAATCTCTATGGTTGCCATATCCTTCATAAATTTTAAAACAGTTCAGCAGATACACACATTTAAATGCCACAGTTTAGCTCCACATACCCAAGCTAAACAACTCATAAGAGTTTAGAAGGATTTTGTGAAATTTCAACCTAATTCTCTTTCCTGGATGCAGAAAGGTCTTCCATCACTGATCTCTAACCAATGTGTCTGTTTTCTATAAATTTACATATGGATAGAAAAAGAGAAAGAGAAGGAGAGAGAGAAGGCTATTTTTCTTTATCCATTTTTAAAAGAAAGATCTCCATTGTTACTCCAATTCATAGCAGCAACGTGACTGGAGAAGCCCAAGCTTTGAGCAGATGGGCAGCTGTGTGCAAATCCCAGATCCTTAATATACTAAATTACTTAATTTTTCTGAGCCTTAGTTTTCTCATCTGTCAAACAGGGCTAGCCTGGTTGGTCATCAGGAGTCATCGTCCTATTTTATGCTTGTTGCCTTGGCATAACTATTCATAATTGTATTAACTAGTATTTATAATAGATGACTGACTATAATAATTACTAATAGCATTCCTTTTCCACCTCCAAAGTTTGGATGATAAATTACATGTTCATTCTAATCATGAACAAATGTTCATTTGCGTTCTCCACTTTCTCACTGCCTATGGTTGCAAAGACCTCCCTAAAGTGCAGTTTAGCAGTGGTACCACCTTCTGTCTGGTGAATTTAGGTTTTAACTCATAATTTTATGGTGAATAAAAAAGAGCATAGGTACTGAAATCTGATGATGAATGTGCAAATTGATGTTCTTACTCTAGGAGTTGGTCTAATTCAAGGGGATGATCAAATGATATCTTGTTTCCTAATAAAGAGTCCTTGAAGGAAAGTGGATGTGGCTCAAGCTGTTGGGCTCCTGCCTACCACAAGGGAGGGCCTGGGTTTGGTTCCCAGTGTCTCCTAAAGAAGACAAGCAAGATGGTGAGCTGACGTTATGGGCTGGCACGGTGAGCCGATGCAACAAGATGATGCAAGGAAATGACACAGCAAAGAAACGCAATGAGATACACAGCAAACAGGGAATGGATGTAGTTCAGGTGAATGGACACCTCCCTCCCACATGGGAGGTCCCAGTTTTGGTTCCTGGTGCCTCCTAAAAAAGAAGTCAAGCAGACAGAGAATGCAAACAATGGGGGGGGGGGGCAACAACACAGAAATAAATAAAATAAATCTTTAAGAAAGTCCTTAAAGAAACCTTAATGAAAATAAAATGTAATCCACCATTTCAACATCATGATAGGAGAGGTGTAAAAATATTCAGGACAATCATCATGTGCATGATTTTAAAAACTTTTGGCTGGAGTTTCATGCGTATTGCTGCACATGGGCTATTTCAGCAGACAGGGCCTTCAATGACATGCTCACTGTCTTAGTTTGCCAGGGCTACCATGACAAACTGGTTGACTTAAGCAACAGGAATTTATTGTCTCAAGAAGACTTGATGTTTGGCTAGATGTCCAAAATTGTCTTGATAGGCTGTGCTTTTTACTGGAGTCTGTAGCGTCTGGTGCTGGCTTGCTGCAATCCTTGGGTTTCCTTGGCTTGCACCTCTGCCTCAGTCACATGGTGATCTACTTCATTCCCTGACTGATTTCACCTAACTATCTGAATTTCCTCTGCCTTATAAAGCCTCTAGTCATATGGATTAAGGTCCACCCTGACTCAATTTGGCCTCATCTAAAAAGGACTCTTCAAGTTCCTATTCACAAATGAGTCTGCACATTAATAACAATGTCCTCCAAGGTCCTATTTACAAATGGGCTCATATCCACAGGAAAGAGGGTTAGGACTTTAGGACCTGAACATATTTTTTGTGGGGGACATGAGTCAATCACCAACAGTGACCATGCTCACCAGGGGAGGAAAGTTAGCTGATGGCCCAGCTCACAGCTCTGAGCACACATTTCTTATCCTTTCTTTGCTAGACAATTTAGAGAAGGATGATCTGTCAGAGTATTTATAGAAGCCATTTACATGATGAGTGAAGCCTCCTGATAACTGATGGTTCTTTAAAAATGTGGCCTTACAAAGAGAAAAGGGAAACTTGCAGGATTTCTTTTTCAAATAGCCAACTGCTATATTTGGGAGGTCTGAGGATTATGACAAATGTCAAGGACCACATACCACACGAAAGCAGCTCATTATCGCTGCATACACAGAAAGCCATGTTCAAGGTTGAGTGGCTGATTTTGTTGCAAATAATAATTTTCAGATTATACAATTTGAAAATTTTAATTAGCAATGAATCCTTCCAGGGATAACTTCCCCATTCCTCTTCATCATTCTATAAAAAAGTCAGATTCTGCTTAAGCAAACTAAAAGTTCAAAGTAAGTGTTTCAGCATGATATTGACTGATTTTTCCTCAAATGACAATTTTGAAAATTCATGATTCGAAAGAATTAATGGCTCAATCCTCTAGTCATTTTGCTTTTCTAAATTTCCTTGAAGTTAAGGAGTTAGGAAAAGGATAGGAAAAAAGGAGTAGGAAAAGAATAAAGCTGGTATTTTCAGTTTGACTGAAATTATACTATTTAATAATATTAGATACAGTAAAACACTTAAATCTTTTGGTAGCTGTCTTAGTCTGCCAGGGCTGCTGTAACAAAAACCACAGATTCACAAGCCAAGTTCTAGAGAGAAAAGTTAAGCCAAGCGAGCAGATTTTCACTAAAGACCTTACAGGCTCTAAGCAACCAAAAGTTGCCCCCTTCCATCTCTTCCTCTGGCCCTATTCAACAAAAGAAAACACTTCTCTGTCCATAGACATGGGTGCTTCTAGTCCATTCCAGTACTCACAGGCTTCCAGCATTGGGCTTAACTTTGCTGCTCAAGGAAAGACCACACCCACAGAACCAGGTTCCACACATGAATCCAATCTCCAGGTCCTGGTCCTCACTTCCATGTGTCCTCACTTCCCAACTCCTGACATGCAGACCAACTCCTTCCGTCCTCGTGATGATGACGTCTGCAGCCACCGTGCCTCCTGGTGGAAAATGGCGGCCTATAGCGAGGCCCAGATGGGAGGCTCGGTGCCTGGAGCTGCATGGGCTTGACGATACTTTTGCACACTTTTATTCTGTTGGTGACACTGGCTTTCTGGCCAGCTCAGAATCCTCTCACACACTCCCTGCAGCTGCTGGGGTGTTCACTGCCAGCTCCTGCCCTCTGAGTATGCTTCCTGTTGTGATATCATTTCCTATCAGGCTAAAGTCAGGGGAAATCCTGATAGTATGAACAATGCGGTCCTGGTGGAGGAATGTGCCATTTGGGGAGTGAAGAAGCGCCTGAGAGGCTTCCAGGCTAGCTCAGCCTTCACTCTGTAACTTGGCGTTAGTATTTTTCATCTGCCAAATGGACTGTTGTGAGGCCCCAGCGAGGTAATTGGCTTGTTTAGGTGTTCCCCATTCAATAAATATATATATTTAAAAAAACCACACACAACAGGAATTTTCCTAATTCTTTAAACAACAGAAATTTATTTTCTCATGGTTTTGGAGGCTGAAAGTCCAAAATCAAGGTATTGGCAGGTCATGCTTTCTCTGAAGTCTATACAGCATTTTGGTGGTGGCTTGCCAGCCAGCCATAACTCAATCTCTGCCTCTGTCACGTGACCCTTTGTCTCCCTCTGTCTCCTCCTTACTTCTCCTGTGTCCAAATTTCCTCTGCTTTTGAGGGCTCCAGTCATATTGAATTAGGGTACACCTGATTCAGTTTGGCCTCACCTTAACCAACAACATCTTCAAAGATCCTATTTATGAATTGGTTCACATCCATGGAACCAGGGGTTAGGGCTTGAGCATGTCTTTGTGAAGGACATGATTCCCACAGTAACTTATGCTTTTAAATGGCTGCTGGATTCATGCCCAGCATCTTTAGTGTTAGAACAATGATGTGGACAGCATGAGGGGCAAAATAATCAAGATTAATGTAATGCACTGTGCTCATTTACTTAGACTCAACATGTGTCATTTTTTGAGACTACCCAAATCCGTGAATTGACAAAAACACAGTCCTTAACAATGGAGGCATTACACAAAATGTTGCAATCTTAGAGATGATATAAAAAAGGATTTTCATTTGCCTATATATGTACACACATACACATACTGCAAGGGATACAGATTCTATAATTCTACATAGTAAATGTAATATGTCAGCTGGACTATTAACATTCTTGTCTCTTTTGTTTAACTTTTTCCTCCTGTTGAATCATTTTCTCCTATAGTGAGTGTGTATATTTTGCTACTGATTCTGGATCTCCCACACCGAAATTTTAGAGAGTCTCTGTGGGATAGTATGTTTTCAGAGATATTTCTATAATTTTCTTGTAGGATCAAAGTGAAACCCTAAGAGTTTGTTTATTTAGACTGTCCTAAACCTAGACCATCTAACACAGGAGATACACTAATGCAATTGTATGATTCATTTTATTAGTGCCTTCGTTTTGCATGTGAGGATACTCAGGTTTAGGGAAATTATGTGCCATGGTCAAGTTCACACCCAAAGTCATAGGAATCAAAGCTGGAGTGCCATTTCAGTGCTGATTCACAAAGAGGCTGCTTCCCTGTGTTTTTGTGTATGTGTGTGTTGATCATCACCTATACTATTTCATAATTGTACTATCTGTTAAGCATTCTTACTGCAAATACACTCTATTTTATCCAAGTGTCAATCCACTTCCTTTATCTCAGGACCAACGAGTAGGTTTTCTTTAGTACGATGCTTTCCAATCTCCCTTTGTGCCACTCAGTTTCGGTGGCTTTCCTTTACAGCTCAGAGGGTAACTTTATGCAAGAATATGTTCTCTTACTCAGTGGGAACAAAGTATGGTTGAGGTACCACTTCTAGGGCTAGCAGTTCAATAATAAAAGTTTTATTTCTGGGTTTTCTGTTTTTATTTCATAGGAGGTTAACCTAAATACCTAAACTCTCTGCACCTTAGGTTCCGAAGCTGTAAAGTGATGCTATGTGTGCCAGCTTTCCTCATAAGTTCCATGTAAAGACTAACATATAAAATAAAGTTGAAAACACTCAGTATTAAAAAGTGGCAAGAAAACCAAACCACCAGTAACTGGAGTAAAAGACTGGTTGGTTCAGAAGAGATAGCTAAGCCATGGACCATCAATGCCTGATAACTCATATAACATGGAAAGCGTGGATCCATGAGAATCCAAAATCATTTCCTTAAATTCTTTTTTTTTTTAACATGGATGAATTTTTTTTTTTGGTGAATAAAGCATGTATTTTACTTAGTTTTCATTTTTTTTAAAAAAAAGTTACTTAGATTACATAAATGTTACATTAAAAATATATAGGAGATTCCCATACACCCTGCTTCCCACACCTCCCACATTTCCCCACATTATTAACATCCTTCATTAGTGCGGTACATTCATTGCAATTGATGAACACATTTTGGAGCATTGCCACTAAGCATGGAGTATAGTTTACATTTAGTTTACACTCTCTCCCATACAATTCTGTAGGTTTTGGCAAGATATATAATAGCCTGTATCTGTCATTACAATGTCATCCAGGACAATTCCCAAGTCCCGAAAATGTCCCCGTATTACACCTGTTTTTCCCTCTCCCTGCCTTCAGAACCTCTAGTGGCCACAGCCTCCACATAAATGATATCATTTCTTTCATTGGAAGAATCACAATAAGTCTATAGTAGAATACCAGTAAGTCTACTTTAGTCCATAGTTCATTCCCCAATCCTGAGGATTTTGGGATGGTGATGCCCATGCCATCTCTAATTGAGAGGGGCCTTCGACCCCACATGGCTGATGGATGAGACTCATTTGCTTGAAGTTTTAGACTCTCTCAGTTCCTTGGTATGGTGGTTGTCTAGCATCTTCTCCTTGCTAGTAGTCCTGGGTGAGTCCAATGAACTGGAGAGTAGGTGTTACAACTTAGTTGAGATTCAGGGCCCAGCTGGCACATGGACAGCCCAAAGATTTTAAGTCTCTTGGACATACACTTACCAACTCTAGTACTAATTATAGGTTCAAATAGAAGGGATAGTAGAGCTATGTGTAGGGAAACTTGTCAACTCTGTCATACTGGGGAGCATAAATTCCAAATTAGGGCCCACTGGCAAGGCACCAAACTCCTGAGCAATCTGCCCTGACTATAGTATCTGGATGTCTCCAGAGCCCTCAGGAGCCCTGCTATTTGGGGTAGTATCTACTTTGGCTGTCAATGACACGTGCATAAACATAACCTCTGGAATGACCTCTCAACTCACTTTGAATTCTCTTAGCCATATAAATTCATTTGTCTTTATCTTTTCCCCCTTTTGGTCAAGGTCTTTTTCCAGTTGCTCCTAAATTCTTGTTAGCTAAGAGTTTAGACTTATTTTCCACTATTCCTTATTTTTTTTCCCCCAAACTGCCTAAATGAGTCTATTTTATTATTGGTTAATTTGTTTTTCCCTTCTCTCTAATATTTCTTCAGGTGGAACCTCCACTGAGCAGTGGGTTCCTATTCTGGTTTGAAGTGCTGACTAGCTTTATGACTCTGGACAAATTAGTTAGCCTTCCTAAACTTCAATTTCCCACCTCTAAAACAAAGGTAATGATCATTCCTTTCATGATGATGAAATGTGGTCATCTATTTGTATAGTATTTATCATTGTGCCTGGAAATTAGTAAATGTTTGATAAGTGGCAGATATTATTTTCCTTATTCTAATCCAAATGAACACAGCAATTTTCATTAGTTTTATTTTATGATGCAATGGTTGGACCAATTTCCTAGGTCTGCATCTAAACCTGGCAGATGTAGAAGTCATTTTTAACACTTTTCCGACGTTATCAATTCTGCACATCTCTATGGAACCCATCCTGACTGTAAACTGGGAACAATTAAGGGACTAAGTTTCTAGAATTTTCTGCCCAGCACTACACTAATTCTGTTCCTGGCTATGCTTTGGTCGAGCTGTTTCTTGTCTCCTGGTGGTTGAAGTTATTGCCTTTAAACTCCAGTCTCTTTCAGAAGCATTTTCTGGATTGACCTCATCAGACCTAGGTAGTTCATTTTGATTGTTAACTAAAGAAGTTAACAGGCTATAGAGGAAAGTAAATGAGTAAAAGGAAAACCTCTAATATCTAATATTTCTATTGAAATTGTAGGATTTAATCTTAGGTAGGATAGAAAGGTAATAGAATTTGTTTTCTTTTAGCTTCTTGAATGAAGAAAATTTATTGCTGGCCTTTTTTTTTTTTTTCGGAGGCACCGAACCTGAGACACCCCCCACCCCCATGTGGGAAGCAGGGGCTCAACCACTTGAGCCATAACTGCTGCCTAATATTATTATTAATTTTTTTAGGAAGTACCAGGGATTGAACCTGGGACCCCGTACGTGGGAAGCAGGCACTCAACCACTTGAGCTACATCCGCCCCCCTATTGTTGGTCTTTGAAGGAGAGGCATCTTCTCATTTCATTAAAATCCTGAATGCATAAATTTAAAGAAATGTTCTAAAGGGCACTTGTTATTTCACATCATAAAACAAACCATCTACTTTGATTAGAATTTGTTATACTGCTTTGATATAAAAATAATGATGTTAATATAAAACCATTTGAACTGGGGTAGTATGAAGGAACCTTAATTGTACTACAGTGAAGAAGGCACAGTTTTCGCTTTGATTATGTCTCCAGTTACCCAGGTAATCTTGTTCAAGGAAATTTAACCTCACCAGACTTCATTTTCTCATCTGCAAAATGAGTGGATTAGATGTCCTCGAGATGCCTTCCAGTAATAGACTTCTTTGA
>PVKH010031753.1:0-12276 GCA_004027955.1 Chaetophractus vellerosus
ACCCCCTCACCTTCTCCATTTGACTCCAGTAGTCCAGCACATCCCCTGCAAAGTTAAATTCTTCCGGTCTGTCGTAGTCATTCCACTTTGGGGCTTCTGAGAAACACTGGTAGCGCAGGTGCCGAGGGGCAGGGTGGAAGCGGCGGAAGGATTTGTGGACCCCCCAGAGGCCTCGGAACCTCATCAGCCACTGCATGGTGGGGCAGGCTCAGGAAGCAGGAACGGAATGCTCGGTCACCACCTGCCGGGAAGAGATGGCTGACAGGTTGGTGGCACACCAGGTATTTTCTCCATAAAATGGTTGATTTCCCGAGTTTTAGCCTTGTTTCACCTCCTTAGAATCTGGAGGACACAATTTATGGATTTAGGTGGTGATGTGTAGCCCAGAGCATCCCTGGTGAAATGGAACCTCATTCTTATCTCTGTGGCTGGGAAACCAGAAGGCTGAAGATTCCAGGGAGGGGCTACAGCTATTAACTATGCATTCCTAGGAGTCTTCTTTTCCTGTACCCCCTAGGACTTAAGTCCAGATGGAAGCCATGAGATCATCCCCCTTGTGGTAGAAATTCATCATTCTGAATGCCCTGTACCCCAACTGCTCCTTTCTTTGGAGACATCTCTTCCCCTAATCTAATCATGAGGTTTCCTTGGAAACTGTCATCTTCTTAAATGATCCACCTCTGGACAAAATCAGTTGGTCCAGAGTTGAGCATTCATTCCCCAGGATTTTGAACCCAAGTTGGGCCAATCATAACCCTCCAAAATTCCTGTGTTTGGTACCAGAGAGTGTATAAGGCAGTGTCTCTGTGGTGGAAGCCACTAAAATGCACATGGTGAGAACTGTCTGTGGTTGCGATTCCTGTCACAGGGAGATAGCCCTGGGCATGAGAGAAGGAAGTTGTTGTGCATGGAGACACGGAGATGAGGGCCAGAGAGAATCCCAGGGGCAATCAGTTCCTGGCTTTTTGAATTATTCCCGAGGCCCAACTGTATCCCCGGCCCTCTCTTAGATTCCTGGATTCTGTGAGCCAATGATTTTTCTTTTACCTGAGATTGTGTCTGTCACGTGACACAACAAGGATATACATCCCCATGCTCAGAGTAAATGCTGCTAAGATCACAGCACCTTCCCTGATGGACCAGGATATGGCCTTGGGATCCTTCCCAGGACAGTGATCCCGCGGCCATTACCAATCCAGGTTTGGCACATGAAATGAAACCTCTTTGCCACCCCAAATACTGGCAAATGCCCCCAGTATAGGAGCAGAACGTTCACATGCTAAGGTCCTTCTCAAAGTTCACATTCAGTCCCTTCCCTCTCAGTTTCACAATAAGATGATAGTGTTTGACAATAGTTCTATAGAATAGACTTATAAAACTTGACTCAGTTTACTTTCCAGCAGTTTAGACCCATGAAAACCTAACCATAATTAGATTTTGGATGTTAACCAGAGCTCTGCTACATATTCTTAATAGGTAAATCTCTTCTAAATACACCTTTGGATTGCTGGTGTGTAGAAAGGAGGGAGATAGGAAAAATTCAGCCCTTAGAAATTACTTGTCGGCACTGATCCTTTCCCCGCGCAAACCAAAGTATGTCCCTTCTTCTTTAGTGCCTGCCATTCAATAGGGCCATCTTTCATTTTACCAGAGCATTTTGGGGCTAGAAAGACCCTAAGATATCAGCTGGCCCAGATCTGGCCCTCAGACGTGTTCTGTTTGGCCCTCAGGATTTGGAGAAAAAATTTGAATTGATAACATTTAAAATTTGAGAGATTTCATTTCAAAAATTTTGAATTGAAAGTTTCTCTTGAAAACTTGGAAGATCTGGGAACACTGAGCCTTTATTTCAACTGGCACCAACAGGCTAGAATTGAGAAATGACACTTCATTTACACGAGTTGTTCTCCAATTTGACCTGGTTCCCGCACTCCCCATTGTCACACCTGCCTGCTTCTCTGCTTAGTGTCCCTGCACAGCCCCTGTGGACTTTTGAGCTTAAACTTCATGACCTGAGTCAACAGCCCTGGAGAGGCAGGGATTTCCCCGGGGTTGCAAGGTAAGTTTAACAGCAGAGCTGGTTCTAGAAGCCAGACCTCTCTGTTATTTTTTCCAGCACACATCCCCATCCATAGGTAAGGGCTGGTTTAGAGTGAGATCACCAGACTTTTGCTATTTTTATACACAGATGTATAAATGGCCTGAGGGTCTTCTTTAAAATACCAACTCATTGGGAAGCGGCTGTGGTTCAAGTGGTTGGGCTCCCGCCTACCATGTGGAAGGCCCTGGGTTTGGTTCCCGGGGCCTCCTGGTGAGGGCAAGCTGGCCTGTGCCCATGGAGGACTGACGGCCCGCGCCCATGGAGAGCTGGTGCAGCAAGATGACGCAACAAAGGGAGACAAGCAGACACAGAGGAAACGCACAGCAAATGGACAGAGAAAGCAGACAGTGAACACAAGTGGCAAGGGGAGCGGAGAATAAATAAATAAAACAAAATAAATAACTCTTTGAAAAAAAAATCAACTCATTATTTTCCCCCAAGAACAGTGCAAACAACTCCTTAATTATTGGCTAAAGACCAAAAAGAAAGGAGAGACATAATAGGGGGAATTCATTAAACCCTCTTGACTAAATAAAGAGGCAATTATTTTAGCATTCTCTTTTCAATAAGTGCTTGTAATTCTAACTTAATCGACACCACGAGAGAGGGCCAAAGTTGAGGGGGACCTGGAATATTGAGAGCATGGCTTTAGGCATCAGACATCTCAGGCTCCAATTCCAGCTCCTGCACCACCTCCTGGAGATGTGGGCATGAGTGAAATCCTATGTGAGAGTTTAGCACAGAGCCAGCACAGACAAATGAAATACACACAAATATCAAGATACATGAGCTATCATTAGTTAACACTTTCTCTGGGGAAACTCTCATTGAATTATCAAGCCTCACCAGAAGGAATGGCTGCCAAACCTTCAGAGTTAGAGTCTAAAGAGAACGAATTGGAATAAGTTCTTGAATGTGGATACTGCAGGCTCCAGCTTCTCCACTGATAGATAAGAACCTGATCTCACAGTGCACCTCCACCTCCACCTCCACCTCCACCTCTATCATCTGTATCTCTATCCCTATCATCATCATCATCATCATCTCTCTCTCTCTTTCATCTCTATCTATATCATCTCTACATTTATATATCTACCTGTATTAGTCAGCCAAAGGGGTGCTGCTGCAAAGTACCAGAAATCTGTTGGTTTTTATAAAGGGTATTTATTTGGGATAAAAGCTTACAGTTACAAGGCCCTAAAGAGTCCAACTCAAGGTACCATAAGAGGTACTTTCTTACCAAATGTCTGTTGCCACGTGTTGAAGCAAGATGGTGGGTGTCTGTGAGGGTTCAGACGTCCTCTTCCCTCTTGAGGCTCTGTATTAGTCAGTCAAAGAGGTGCCTTTGCAAAATATACCAATAATTGGTTGGTCTTTATAAAGGATATTTATTTGGGGTAGAAGCTTACAGTTACCAGGCCACAAAGCATAAGTTTCTTCCCTCACCAAAGTCCACGTGTTGGAGCAAGACAGCTGCCGACATTTGCCAGGGTTCAGGCCTTTGGGTTCCTCTCCTGCTGGGGCTATGTTTCTCTCTGGGCTTAGCAGTTCCTCCACAAGGTCAGCTGTAGACTATCAGGCGAACGGCCCTCTCCAACATCAGAACTGCTTCTCAAAAATCTCCTTCTCAAATCTGCTGCCTTGCTTTTTACACTTGAGACCACACCAACCAAGGGGTGGGGCTCAACACCTTACTAACGTGGCCCAGTTAACGCCCTAATCATAACCCAATCTTGCCCAGATGAACAGATCAGTTTACAAGCATGATTCAATATGGATTTTTGAAATTTATAATCATATCAAACTGTAACAGGCTCCATGGGTCCAGCTTCTTCTGATCTCAGCTGTAGGCTGGCATAGGGCTTGTCTCTCTTCCCAGGGCTCGTTTCTTTCCAGGCTCAGCTGCTCTGTTCTTTTCACAAGGTCAGCTGTAAACTATCAGACGAATCGTTCATGTCTCTTCCCAGGGCCTCTGCTGTATCTATGAAGTTGTCTCTCTTCCTCTGTTTGTCTTCTCTGTGTATCTACTTTATCTTTTTGATTGAGCATCTGTTTATATACCCCATCAAGGAGGTGGGGACATGGTCAGATCAAAGCCCGAATCTTGAGTTAATAAATTAGAAGTGAAACCTCTGAATTTAATGCAATCAAAGGGGTATTACGCTCAGAAGAACAGACCAGTTTACAAACATAATCATTATCACTTTTTGGAATTCACTAATATTATCAAACTGCCACACTACCTATATCTGTATCTAACTATATTTACCATATCTATATCTATATTTATATCTTTCTATTTCTATACCTATATCTATATATCTATGTATCTAAAATGACACTTGTATATATATCTATACATATACCTATTTCTTTATCATCTAACTACAACTATATCAACATCTACATAAAGATATATAGATATATATAGATATCTTTATCTATATTATCTAGCCATGTCTCTCTATTCCTTACAGTGCCCAACATATAATAGGTACTCAACAAAATGTTAGTTTCTTCCCTTCTTTGTCTTCATTCAGGAAACTAGGAGATGAAAGTTTGGAAGAGAAAAGCCAGTCTGCCCAAAAAATATCTGAATTATAGAAAAATATATTTTTTCATTCATCAAGCACATATATTGTGTATGAACTATGTTCCTGCCATGGTTTTGGGTACCGATAATGAAGAGGTTAATTAGAATGAAAGAGTCTTCACCTATTAGAGCTTAGAGTCTAATGACACCTTACGAAATATTCTTAAAGAACAAATTTCTTAAGTACTCTAAAAGGTATTTTGAAAGCACTTGATATCATGGCTTTGAAAGGAGGCTTGTCTCGTTGCTACATGCCCAGGTAAACATTTGTGGAAGAAATGTTGAGAAATTCTTGCAGTAGACCATTGATTTCATAAGCCTCTAGATGGAAAAAGCCATTTATTTCATGGAGACAATATACTTAGTGCATTATGAGGCGCTTCCAGAGTCCCAGAGATAGAGTTTAACTTTTGACTCTACCACCTACCAGCTAGGTAACCTTGGACAAGGCACGTGTCTCTGAGCTTGAAGACTACCTCTGACTTACGAGAGCATTAGTGGGACAATCCACACCAACCGCTTTGCTGCCACTGTGTCTGATACACAGTAAGGGCTAATAAATGTCAAGGTATCCTTTAACTCTCTGCAAATTCTGAAGCCACCCCCTCCACAGAGATACATATTTTTACAATTATGAAGGAAAAGCGTTCACTTTATAGGTTGCGAACCAGCTTCTGCATCGTGCCATTTTCTTCCAAGCTTTCACTTTTTGCTTTCTTTTACTCCCCTCTGCATCCACCTCCCATGACCCACGCATTTGAAACTGCCCGACATTAAACTTCTCACCTTCTACGGGCCAGCCACCACGCAGGGCATATCACCTCTATGGTTTCATTTATTCCTGTCACCAAATGCCACCATCCTCCTCTTGCATTTAAGGAGATGAAGTATCAGAGAAAAAGGTAACTTGCCCAAGATCAGCCAACTTGTGACATTTCTAGAACTTGAAATCAGGCTTTCTGGTTCTAAGTTCAGGACTTTATACTTTCCTGCCCCGTGCACACATGTGTGGACACACACTTCAACACTTACACATACATCCACACCAAATAATCTGACATTCACTTCCATCTTACCTGGGATAAGTACAGAAGAAGGAACTTTGTGTCTTTGGTTCTCTCTGATAAGGTCCTCCCCAGGACTGTACACACAGCAAGCCTTGGCACCTGGGCACTCGTGGGGAGACTCTGGGCAGAGAACTTGGCAGGGATTGGGTGGTTCAAAAGGGGGAGGAGATACTCAGAGGTCACAGGACGGGAAGCAAAGAGAGACAGAAAAACAAGATCAAACCGTTGCTATGAAGTTATCTCCAATTTTTGTGGATGATCTGGGTGTGGATGAATAAATAGAATCAAATGAGAACTTTCATTAGTTCTCTGTGGCCTGCTCCCCTTTACCAGCCCTATGCCTCTAATGTTTATATTTATGTGATGGTCCAGAGACAATGCAGCTTAGAAAGATCTGGGTTTGAGTTTCAGACCTGCTGCTTACTATATTTTTGGTCTTTCTTGATCTCCTTTCTCTAAGCCTCAGTTCCCTTATTTGTAAAATGGGTATGATATTAGTGACACCTATCTCCCAAGATTTTTTTGTTACAGTTAGATGAAATAATTGTAATAACATAGTGCCGGGCACAACTCATGTCAGCAGTTTTTATTAATTTGGGATTCTAAGAGAAACAGTGTAGTAGCAAAGTCCAGGGTCTTTGGAATCCAAAAGTCTTGAGTTCAAATCTTGGCTCAGCCATCTACAAGGTGGCCCTTGGGCAAGCCACTTACCTCTTTGGACCTCGGTCTTATTATCTGTGAAACAGGGGTGGGGGGGCAGTTGTTAATAAGATCTGTCGCATGGGATTGTTGAAAGGAATAAATGATGTAAAGTCTGTAAAGCACCTAGCCAGGTGTTAGGCACATAGGAACTGAATTGATATTGAGGTTGTGTGGGACAAGCCAAGATTGTGACAGATAGTGGCTTGTACTGTTAGTTTTCCACTGGATACCTTTTGGGGGTGTTATTTGGGGATGGGAATTCTACAGAATCTTGTTCCAACTTTTCCAGCACCCTTTCCTTTCCAGCCTCCATTGAACGTGGTAGAAAAATACCACACATTTTTATTCTTTCTCATGACACATCTCATCTGTCTGTTTCAGCTTTTCCAATTGCCTTGTCCATGATCAATAACTGACACCATCAGTGTCACATTCCAGCAATTTGCACGGTGCATGATGTCTAGTAGTCCCTCAACAAACATCTTCGGAAGAAGTGAATTCTGAATCGTGCCTTACAAGCACGAAGGTCTTGATTCTGGTCATGTGAAAAACTCTCCAGAGGTCACATCTCCACACTCTACTCTTGCTTTCTGGACCTCCTGGGGAGACACCTAGAACATCCCTGCCAGAGCTGAGGGGCAAACATGGCCTCTGGAGGGTGGGTCTTGCTCTTCCTGGCTGACTCATTCATGAACTTTCAGGTTAGGGCCGGCTTTATGGAGAGGAGTAGGTGAGGAAGCAGGGCTCGTTGACTGGCTGCAGTAAGCTAAAGATTAAACACCCAAATATCAAAGTACAAACTAACCCTGTTAACCAGAAGGGGTAGTCACTTCTGAGAAGAGGATGGGGACAGGAGGAAAAGCCCATAAAACGAAACAAAAAACACTTTTTTTTTTCCAATAGATCTCCCATGTGGAACTGTAACACCAGTGTGTGTGGTGAAAACAGGCTCTGGGTCAGTAGTCCGGGTTCAAGTTTAACTTGAACCCAGTTGCTATCTCTACAACATCGAGCAGGTTTCTCATCCCTCTCTCCTTCAGGTTTTTCACCTCTAACAATGGGTATATGGTAGAGATAGTAGAACCCCGATTATTCCATGTGTACCCTCCTCTCGGTTCCAGCCTCCTGTGTAGTTAGGCTGAGGCTATTGAATCCAGTTCTGGCCAATGACTTCCAAGTAGAGGTGGTATAAGTCACTTCTGGTCTAGGGTAATTTAGAGCAGGCATGAGTTCTCTGCGCTCTCCTCCCATGATTAAATGCCCCTGCAAACCATGCGTAGAGATGATGATATCATAAGGTGGTAGAGACTCGATCAGCCTAGTTTCCTAAGTGATTTTGTGTAGCAGAGTCTCCTGTCAACCTGAGCACTTTACACCCGTTATCATCCTTAATCCTATAACGAAATGTATGGTACATTCATTCATTCAACAGATCTTCTTTTTTTAACTTTATTTTGTACATTTAATAATTGAAAATATAAACAATTAAAAACTAAAAAGTAAACACAGATAAATGAATATATACATTTCTCAATTAAAGGGACTGGATACATATAAATTTTTTTTTGAATCAAACAATATGTTACACAATCTATTTGGTTCATAGTAACACGATCAAACAGTATTTGTCCTTTTGTGTGTGGCTTGCTTTGCTCAACATAATGTCCTCTGGGTTCATCCATGTTGTCATATGCTTTACAACGTCATTTCTTCTTACAGCTGCATAATATTCCATCATGTGAATAGACCACAGTTTGTTTATCCATTTGTCTGTTGATGGACACCTGGGTTGTTTCCAACTTTGTGCAATGGTGAATAATGTTGCTATGAACATCAGTGTGCAGATGTCTGTTCGTGTCACTGCTCTCAGTTCTTCTGGGTCTCTCAGTAGTGGTAATGCCGGGTCACGTGGCAAGTCTACATTCAACTTCTTTAGGAACTGCCAAACAGTCCTCCACAGTGGCTGTACCATTCTGCATTCTCACCAACAGTGAATAAGTGTTCTTATCTCTTTACATCCTCTCCAACACTTGTAGTTTTCTATCTTTTTAATAGTGGCCATTCTGATAGGTGTGAAATAATATCTCATTGTAGTTTAATTTGCATTTCCCTAATCATGAGTGATGTTGAGCATTTCTTCATGTGTTTTTTGGACATTTGTATTTCTTCGTTGGACAAATGTCATTCAAGTCTTTTGCCCATTTTTTAATTGGGTTGTTTGTCTTTTTATTGTTGTGTTTTAACCTCTCTTTATATATCCTGGATATTAAACCTTTTTCAGATATGTAATTTCCAAATATTTTTCCCATTGAGTTGACTGTCTTTTCACCCTTTTGACAAAGTCCTGTTAGGTGCAAAAGTGTATAATTTTGAGGACGTCCCATTTATCTATTTTTTTCTTTTGTTGCACATGCTTTGGGGGTAAGGTCCAAGAAACCACCACCTACTACAAGGTCTTGAACATTTTTCCCTACATTTTCTTCTAGTAGTTTTATGATCCTGGCTTTTATATTTAGCTCTTTGATCCATTTGGAGTTGATTCTTGTATAGGGGGTGAGATAAGGGTCCTCTTTCATTCTTTTGGTTATAGATATCCAGTTCCTCCAGCACCATTTGTTGAAGAGACTTTATTCCCATTAACATGGACTTGGTAGGTTTGTAAAAAAAACTTAATTTCCATTAACATGGACTGTTAACTGTATAGGTGAGGGTTTATTTCTGGGTTTTCAATTCTATTCCACTGATCCATGTGTCTATCTTTATGTCAGTACCACGTTGTTTTGGCTATTGTAGTTTTGTAATATGTTTCAAGGTCAGGCAGTGAAATTCCTCCCATGTTGCTCTTCTTTTTTAGAATGCTTTTGGCTATTTGGGTGCACTTACCCTTCCAAATGAATTTGATAATTGCCTTCCTTAACTCTAAAGTAAGCTGTTGGGATTTTGATTGGTATTGCATTGAATCTATAAATGAGTTTGGGTAAGATTGACATCTTCATGATATTTATTATTCCAATCCATGAACCCGGAATGTCTTTCCATTTTCAACAGATCTTTAATGAGCAACCTCTAGGTTGGGTTACACTTTTGAACATGTCAGACAATGCTACTTCTCTTAAGTAGTTTGTGTTTCCACAGGAGACAGGCAAAATACAATAAGCAAAGAAGCAATTAAATAAAGAAGAGGTTTTCAAACAGTGATATGTGACAAGAAGAAAATAGAACATAGTAATATTATCCTTTGACTGGGGGTGGGGGGATAAATAAGGATGTTCTTTTTAAGGAGGTGACATTTGAGCTGCTAAAATCTGAAGGAGGAGAAGGAGCCTGCCATGGAAAGACCATGGAAAAAACATTCTAGGCAGAGAGCACAGCAAGTGCAAAGGCTTGAGGCCGACATTTTCAAGGAATAGATGGAAGGTTCGTGTGGCAGAATATTACTGAATGAGGGGAAGAGTGATTGGAGATGGGGTCAGAGACATAGGCAGAGGACAGATCATGAAGTACCTTGTTGGCCATACCAAGAAGTTTAGCTTCTGTCCTAAATACAATGAGGAGTCTTGAGAGGATTTTAATCAGGGAAGAGACATGATCCAAGTAGCCAACCAATTTTGAAATAAAATAATACATCAAACTAAAAATTTCAGAAAAGAAATGGTCATATTTGCATTTTATGAAGTCCACTCTGGCAGCTCTGTTGAGGAGGGATCTTAAAGCAGCTAGAAGGAATACGGGGATACCAGTTAGAGGCTACTACAATAGCCTGCACAAACAATGTTGGGGGCTTGGACAAAAGTGATGCCACTGGAGGTGGCGAGAAGTGAATGGATGTGGGATGGATTCCTGAGGTACCATTAGGAGGACTTGCTGACAGTTTGATAGGAATGAGGAGAGGGAGGAATCAAGGAGAATCTCAGGCTTTTGGTTTCTGTAATCAGATAGGTGGTAGGACATGTTTTACGTATGAAGAAACTAAGGTTTAAGAGACTAAAACAGTCCACGGTCCCACAGCTATAGAAGGCTGAGCCAGGACTTGAAACCTAGTTTACTCTGCTCAAGTTTCCCCAACAAAATTCTGTCCCTATCCCTACCTGCCACACTTATCTATCTCTGAAACTGGCTTCTTCCACCCAAAGACTAGACATGGGTTGGTCTACTGAGGAACTGGGTAGTGGGTGGGAAAATCTCTCCCTGTCCTTACAGTAAAGCCCTGGGAGAAAAAAATCATTTGTCTCTGGAGTTCAAGATATCACGAGATCTTTGTTAGAGAAAAACGGCGCTCACTGGGACGCAGGGACTGATGATTGCAGGCAGGAAGTTTATTGGGAAGCTCTTGCAAAGGAGGGGGTCTGAAGAATAGACTTCAGCCCACCAGTGGAAGGTTGATATGACTTTATATAGTACATCATAGCCTAGGCTATGACATGCTCAATTGGTCAGGTGGGCTATGGCTGGAGGCTGTCTTTCCTCAACCTGTGCCACAGGGGCATTGATTCACACACAGTCTGTGACCTGTCAGTCATTGCAAACCTGGTAATGGGAATTTCTAATACTCCTAACTCTTTGGTTATATATATATATATATATATATATATATATATATATATATATATATAAAGAAGGACCTAAGTAATGGGAATACTGGGCAGAATGGGGGAGTGAGGGAATTTGGGACGTCGACTCAGTCTAGCTACTTCCTGCTGTTATGGGGCGGCGGAGGGTTCCCTTCTGTTCTGTCCAGTGGGTTCTGATTTCTGGTCCCGAAGAGGTTGGTATTGGCGTTCATGGAGCAAGAAGACGCCGTTCACATATTCCTGAGTTGTTGATTGTAGGATTTGGCATGTGAATAGGATGGGAAGCTGTAGGAGACAAGGACCAAAAAGAAGCAGCAGCAATAATAACAGTTGTGGTGGTGTAATGGGTAAAAGGATGGATTTTAGGGGTGAGAAAAAGTAAGAGAGAAATGAGGATAACCAGGATTGATTTCCGTAGCTGTGGTCTCGGGCCCTCTGACTGATCTCTATGTTTTCTTTTGAAATATTAAGATTTTCTTCTACCTGCCCAGTTTTGTTAATATAAAAACAACAAGTTTTGTTTATGATTGCACAGGTACCTCCCATGATCTTGTGATATTCTCATGGTTAGTTTTGAGATTAGTACGTCCTATTGGATTAGGGACAGGGGTGGGGGTTTGGAGTCATCTGTTATGGGGCAGGGGAGACCTGCTGGTGCTGACGGGTGTCAAGGGAATAATTTTGCTAAATGGGGCTAACATTCCCAACTCTTTTTCATATGTTTGGATGGAGAGGGAGAGCGGGAAGGTGGCCGTCGATCATCTGGCTGCTTTCTGCTGTTTTGGGGCGTTGTGGGATTCAGTTACTGTTCTCCTTTTGGCATTGAGACATTGTGGCTTCTGGCTCGGTGGCTGGCACTGTATTTTTGCAGCAGGAGGAGATCATGTACGTGATCATGGGTGACATCTCGGACAGCTGTTTGGATCTCAATGGTATGGCTCTGGAGCTTCACGAGGGCATCTGTCTCAACGGTCCC
Organism: Chaetophractus vellerosus; assembly: GCA_004027955.1. NCBI lineage: Eukaryota > Metazoa > Chordata > Mammalia > Cingulata > Chlamyphoridae > Chaetophractus > Chaetophractus vellerosus. The sequence goes on from PVKH010031753.1 coordinate 12,011, forward strand.
AAGAGAGATGTTAGAGGAGGGGGCAGGGACATGATAGACAGTTACCTGTCGCTGCTGCCAGGTGTCCCAGGTGTTCTTCCACAGATCTTTCTTCCCCTCAGAGAGCAGCCCACAACAGTTCATTGTTCTTGTCTCCTACTTTGGCTTCTTCTCACGATTGTGACTAAAGCCGAAGGGGTATTTGTTTAGAATGTTGCTTCTGCCACAAACTCCACCCAAAGCCAATATTGGTACTGGCTACATCCAATTTACAGGGTAAGTTAAGG
>PVKH010031754.1:0-12289 GCA_004027955.1 Chaetophractus vellerosus
GATCTTTTTTAGACTTTTGATTTTGGGGTGCCTATTATAAATCCAGTGGATATATCAAATAGGCAGTTGGGTATATTTGCCTGTCATTCAGTGTGAACTCCAGGGCTGAATGCATACATTTGGAAGTCAAAGTCAGAGCAGTATGTTTAAAGCCACAAGCTAAATGATATTAGCAAGGAAGAGAGTATAAATGGAGAAAAGAATGATTCCTGAATCATATCTATGAGCAGTGAGAAGTCTAGAGGAAGTGGAGAAGCCAGTAACAGAAATTGATGAGAGGCCACTAAGGAAGTAGGAGAACTAGGAGAGAGGTATCATGGATGTCCAGAGAAAAAAGCATTAAAAGAAAGAAAGGATGGCCAACAGTGTCAAATGTTGCTCAGTGGGGGTCAAATAAAATAAACATAGAGAAATGATTCTAGGACCAATGGGGAGGGAAATGGGGGTAGTTCTATTGTAGGAGGACATGGAGTCCAGGGAGCATTTAAGAGAGGTTTATTAAAGTGTTTACGTGCCAAGGAATACACTCACAGAAATAAATTGCTGTTGCAGAAAAGAAGGTATCATTGCAAATGATTGTATAAGTTTTGTAGGGTACATCAAATACCAGTGTTCTGGTTTGTCCGTTGTGGACCCCAGAAAAGTTTGTTCTTAAGCTAACCCTTACCTGTGCCTATAAGTGCAGTGTAGATGGGGCCTTTTGATTAGATTCATTTAATGGCTCTTTGATTAGATCACTTGATTAGTTTGATTTAGGGTATTTGATTGGATTATGTCAGTGAGGCCTGACCAGGCCTCACTGACATAATCCAATCAAATACCCACCCTCTTGCTAGGGTCTTATTTAAACTGAGAACAGGAAGCAGAAACACACAGAGGAAGCTTCCATTTCAACCCCGCCATGTGAGAGAGAGCATCACGTGAAATCACAGAAAGACAAAGAAGCCTGTGGCAGTTTGAGATTATTTTATGAATACCAAAAAGAGAAAGATTATGTTTGTAAACCAATCTATTCCCCTACCAGTGCTACTCTCTGATTGCATAAAATTCGGCAGAGGTGTCTTTGATTAGATTACCTGTTAAGATTAGTGTTTTTTGATTTGATTATGTCAGTGGGCATGGCTCAGGTTGAGTCCCTGACCGTTTGTTGGGTCTGATATAAACTGACACTCACACAAACAGACAGACAGACATAAGAGAAGAGAGAGCTCTGTCATTTTTGATCCTGCTGTGAGATAGAAAGGAGAAAGCTCAAACAGCTGAAGCCTGGGGGAGAGATGAGACATTTTGCCTGATAGCTTACAGCTGATATTCAGGATAAAGCAGAACAACTGAGACTGATAAATGAGGTCGGAAAGAAACAAGCCCTATGCCAGGAGAGAGAGGACTTCACTTAAGCATGAAGCCTGAAGAGGCTTGGCCTACAGAACCTCAAGAGGAAGAGGAAGCCAGGAGGGGAAGGTTGAGACCAGCCAATGTTTGGCAGCCCTCTTGCTTCAAAACTTGGCAACTGACTTTGGTGAAAAAGCAGCCTTGAGTTGGACTCTTTACAGCCTTGTAACTGTAAATTTTTACCCCCAAATAAATACCCTTTAGGAAAGCCAACGGGTTTCTTGTACTTTGCATCGGCAGCCCTTTGGCAGACTAATACAAAGCTCCAAGAGGCTGAGAGAGGTTCCCGAAGCCGGAGGCTGTATATGCTCTAAATCAGTAGAGCACAGAGGCATGGAAGGAGGCCCCTGCCATGTGCTTGATCGCCCAAGGCTGAGCTCTGAGAGCAAGCTTGGAGGAGAAGGCAGAGACCCAAAGAGCCACCTTCTTGCCTTGCCAAAGACCTGACCAGCAGAAGCCCAGGATCTGACTAGTAGCCGACCTTTGGAGAGAAAGCATTCCTGATGATGCCTTGATTTAGACATTTTCACAGCCTTGGAACTGTGAGCTTTTACCCTAATAAATTTCCCACTATAAACGCCAACCCATTTCTGGTATTTTTGCATAGGCAGCATTAGCAAACCAAAATACCCAGGGACTTGTTTTCCTTTGGGTGAATAGATAAGTTTGAGCTAATGCACTACAAAATTAAAAACAAAACTCAGAATTGCCCAGCACAGTGTTCATCTTGTAATGACTAACCTGAAAAAGCCAGCCATTGTGATTCACTATATTTCTACAATAGCAGGCACTGTGAATGTGTTTAACATAGAATAATTTATCATCCTGCAGTGCTAATTTTGTGTGATGAAATAAAGTTCTGTTAGTTCTATGTTATTTAATTAAGAAGAGCAATATTCACAAGACAAAACTTTTTAAGTTTTTAATACAAATTAGAGAAAATCTAATTTTAATCTCTTATAATAGGAGCAAACTTGGCTTTAAATTGCTCAAAGCATTGTAAATCAGTTATATCAGGGAAAGAGTTATGAAAACATGATTTTCTTATATCCTATCTATTTTTACCTCCTATCTGATAAATATGTAGAGTAATTGGAGTATGGAGTTCACATTAGTGAGTCTTCTAAATGTCCAAATATTCCTTTGAATACATGCTTTGTGTTTACAGAAAGAATATGCTGATCATGGGTTACACACACACCCACCCACTCACACACCTTCACTTTTTTGTCCTCTTCAAGTGTTTTTTTGCAATATATTTTCAGAAATGTGTCTTTAGGTAAATGAGTATTATGGATTTGTTGAAATAAATATCAAAGGATTGCACCTTGAAGTAGTATCTTTATTCACAAATCCTGGTCTTTAGAGATGCCATTTATTAACTACTGTCTTCATGCCATGCATTTTTTTTTTATATACCACCTCCTAACCTGACAGTAGCCCTTCAAAGTATCATTTTCTACTTTTACAGGTTGAGGAAATAGAAATCTAGGTGTTTGCTGTAATTTTCCTAAGTATTCCTTACATTGTCATCGGTTGAACTTAGATTTGAAAACAGGAATTTTTCATTTTATAACATACCACCTTTGTTAATGACTGAATTTCCCTCTGTTACAGATTATATACTAGTATATAAGTGTTAGATTTGCTCATTTTAAAATAATTTTATTCTGAGAGAAAATGATATAAAGAGGGAGAAACGAAAATTTTGAAAAATCTAACGTCTTAGAAATGGCATAATGTTCATCTGTTGGAGAGTAGTGAAATATGATGAAAAGTCATATCTGTATTTGTGTCCTTGCTCATCTACTTAACATTTGTATAATTTTGGACAAATTACTGAAGCTTTCTGAATCTGGGTAAATCATCAGCAAAGTTTCATTATAGTAACTGCTTCAGAATTTAGGAAATTTAAATTACACACATTTTGACACTGTATGGAATATAACGTGCTATTCCTAAAAACTTGAAGACAAGGTTACATTGTGAGAATAAAATTATGCAAAATCTACATACATGTATGATTTATTAGAGGAAAAGAATATCCCTATGAAATCATGTTTGAATGATGGCTGAAGCATATTGGAAGATCCAAATTCCAATGAAGTTGTAGACTCTCCAGTTTGAAACCCTTGTTTAAAAGAAAAGAAAGTTGAAAGAGGATTTGAAAAGTTGAAATAAGAATTTAACCTCATTTTTTCCAAGATAGTCCATAAAAATGGATATCACTCTTCTGGGCACTGAGGATCTATATTTTGTTGAAAAGTAGTGATAGCTAACCAGACTTCATTGTAACCTGAATAAAACAACTCTAAGTGTTTCCAAGTTATTTTATTTTATTTTATTGCAATGAAAGAAAGGAATATTGCACTGGAAAGTTACATTAATAGACACTTAAGCAATGTGCCATGTAGTGATATCTTTTTCTTAATGGCTTAACAGCGTTCTTTTTTTTTTTTTTTGTTACATATCCCCCCCTTTCTGCTTGCTCTTGCTGTGGGTTCATTTTTGTGTTCTTCTATGTCTGCTTTTTGTCTCCACCCATTGCGGTGATGTGCTGAGTCGGCCCACCGCATAGGCGGTTTGCCCAGCTCGTGGGCGGCTTTATTCTGTTTCGCGGGTGGCTCGGCTCCATTTTTCGCGGGCAGCTTGGTTCCATTTGGGGACTTGCCCTTCCCGTGGAGGCTTTGCCCTGCCTGCAGTGGCTTTTTTGCCCTGCCTATGGCAGCTTTGCCCCGCCCACGGTGGCATGCCCCCTCAAGGCGGTCTGCCCGCTTTGGAGAGGTCCCCGGGAACCGAACCCAGGGCCTCCCATGTGGTGAACCGGCGCCCAGTAAAATTGACATATTATAAACTTCATATATTTTAAGTTTACAATTTGATAAGTTTTGGCATATGGATAAACCCATGTATTTGCATGAAACCATTACCACAATCAAAAAAATGAACATATCCATCACCATTCTTCAAAGTTTCCCCATGCTCACTTGTAATCCTTCCTTATCTCCTTCTACACCAATACTTTCATCTTTAGACAACCACTCATCTGTTTTCTGTCACTATAGATTAGTTTGCATTTTCTAAAATTTTTCTTAAATGGGATTTATTTATTTTGCCTGGTTTTAAAAAAAATAACAGCACATTTATTTTGGAATTTTCCATATTGTATACATCGGTGGTTCATTCTTTCTTATTGCTGAGTAGTATTTCATTGTACAGATTACCACATTTTTAAATTCACTTACCTCTTGAGGGATATTTGGGTTGTTTCTAGTTTTTAGCTATTAAAAATAAAGCTGCTATGAGGATTCATGAACAAGTCTTTGTATAGACATGCTTTCAATTTAATTTGATAAATGCCCAAGAGGGGAATGGTACCCTATACCATTTAACTATCACCCATCTCTCCCTTCATCCCCTCCTCTTTCTCACATAGCAGGATCAATATGGAGGCTTCCTTTCTCTGTGTGTCTATCTCTGTGTCTCCCTTTATGTAAAACTCCGGTAAGAGAGTGGAGACCCAACTTGAGTTACACCTCTCTGATGGGGTCCAATCTAAAAGGACCCACACTCACAGGAATGGATTAGTTCAAGAGTATAATCTTTTTCTTTTTGGGATTCATAAAGTAACCTCAAACTCTCACAATGCTCTTATTTCTGGGCTATCAATTCTATTCCATTGAAATAGATATCTATCTTTAGGACAGTACCTTACTCTTTTGATTACTGTGGCTTTGCAGTAAGTTTTGAAATCAGGATGTGAAATTGCTTCACATCTCTTTTCCCTTTGCCATTCTGAGTCCCTTCAATTTCCATGTGAATTTTAGGATTGGCTTGTCAATGGCTCCAAAGAAGTGTTTTGATAGGTATTGTTTCTAATCTGTAGATTGATGTGGAGGAGTACTGTTATTTTACAATATCATCTTCCAACTCATGACATAAGACCTCTTTCAATTTATTTAGTCCTTTTAAAATTTCATTTAAAATTTTTTTGTAATTTTCACAGTTTAGGTTATTCACTTTTGCTAAATTTATTGCAAAGTATTTTATTCTTTTTGATGCTATCGTGAATGCAAGTGTTCTCTTATGTATAGAAATATAATTGATTTTTTTAGATTCATCTTGTATCCTGCCCCCTTTATAACCTAATTTATTAGCTCTAATATTTTTCTTGTGTGTCCCTTTGGGGTTGTTTTAGTTTTCTAAAAGCTGCCAAAAGTGATATACCAAAAATGGGTTGGCTGTTATGATGGGGGTTCACTGGCTTGCAAGGTTACAATTCCAAGGCTGAGAAAAGTGCCTAAATTAAGGCATCATCAGACAAAGCTCTCTTCCCCAAGACCAGCTGTATCCTGGACTCCTTTATTGCATGGCAAGCTACAGCTTGCTGGTCTCTGCCTTTTCCTCTGGTCTCCATTGTCCGTATCTTCTGGCTTTGTGGTTTTCTCTCAGCTTCTATGTTCTGTTGATTTCAGCTTCTGGCTTCCAGGGATTTCTCTCTCAACTTCCAGTGCATTTCTCTCTGCTGTTGTGCGTTTCTCCGCATGTTCATCCCATTTAAAAAGGACTCCAGTAAAAGGAGTAAGAACCACCCAGAGTCACACCTTACTGAAGTAATTTAATCACAAGGCCCTTAAGTGAAGTAATATAACCAAAAGGGCCCACCCACAATAGGTTTATACCATAGCAATGGATTAGTTTTAAAAACATAATTTTCTGGCATCCATAAGAGCCTCAAACTACCACAGGGATTTTCTAGATATAAAGTTACGTAATCTGCAAACAGTAAAGTTTCTTTCTTTCTAATCTGGAGCAATTTTATTCCATTTTCTTAACTAATCCCCTTGATTTCATTCATTATTTCATCAGATAGTATTTGTCTCCCTCTTCCCTTGCTGACTTCAATTTCATGTGTACTAGGCTACTTAAAAATTTTCCAAGGCTCCCTCATCCATGTTCAAATTTTTTGTCTTTTTGTCTTTGCATTTCATTTTGGATACTTTCTATTGTTATGTCTTTAAGTTCACTAATCTTTTCTCTGCCATTATTCCCTATGAGTGCATTTTCTGTCTTAGACACTGTAGATTTCATGTCTAGAATCTCAATTCACATCTCTTTATATTTGCTCTGTTGCTACTTAATGTGCACAATTGGTTCTCTAGCTCTTTGAACAAATGAACTGTATTTCCTTTTCTGCCAATTCTAATTTCTGCTATCTTTCTGGTTCTTTTCAACTGGTTGTTTTTCTCTTTATTTGGGTCATTTTTTTTTCCTGCTTCTTTTTATGTCTGGTAATTTTTTTATTGGATGCCAGGCAAGGTAAATTTTACCTGGTTTGGTGCTGGATGTTTTTGTATTTCTATAAATATTTTTGAACTTTTTTTCCCCTGGGATGCAGTTAAGTTACTTGCATAGTTTTATCTTTTTGAGTGTTGATTTTTAAGCCTTGGTAGGTAGAACCAGAGCCTCATTTAGTCTAAAATTATTTTTAATTCACACCTGAAGCTAAAAGCTGCTGAGGATATTACCCAATATCACATCAATTACATTCTGACTGGTGGAAGCTTCAATTATTTCCATTCCTGTGTGAGACTTGGAGGCTGTTCACTCTGTTAATTAGCTAGAGCATGACCTCATATGTTTTCTATCTATCAGGGATCACTGCCCTTCATTGTCTCCTAGCCTATATCTTGAGAACCATTGTTTCAAGTATTTTTATTTTTAGTTGTTTCAGGTGGAGAATGACTTTGGCCCCTGTCAATCTATCTTGACCAAACATGAAATTCCTAGAAACTTATTTTGTGTTCTTGTTCAGTTAAAATATTCTATTATGGAAAATTTCAAATATATACAAAAGAAGAGAATTATGGTATGATGAACTGCTGTATATTCATCACATCCTTCAAAGGTTAACAATCCATGGTTAGACCTTGATTCATCTTTTTGCTCTCCCATTTCCACTTATACCCAAGGTATTATTGTTTTTTAAACACACATACACAAAAGGCCATAAATTTTAAATATGCAGCTCAACAAATTTTACAAAGTAAACACATTTGTAAACTCAGCATCCTGATCAAGAATTAAAGTACTGCCTGATTCTCAGAAGCTCCCCTCATATGTCTACAGGTATTAACTTGCAATACCATGTATTAATTTTGCTTGTTATTGAACTTATATAACCGGATTATTCAATATATCCTATCAAATGACTTAGTTCTTTGCTGTCCATTAACTTTATGAATTTGCCCATGTTTCAGGCAGTGAATTTTTTGTTCATGTTATTATCTGCAACACACAGTGCATCAATATACCACAAGTTATTTATCGTTTCTGGTGTTAAATGGATATTTTGGTTGTTATCAGCTTTTGACTCTTATGAACAGTGCTTCTCAGAACATTCTTGTACATTTATTATTGTTGTGTATCATATACATACATTTATGATGGGTATGTAGCTAAAGGTGGAATTTTTAGTTGTTAGTATATATGTGTGTTTAGCTTTGCTATATACTGACAGTTTTCATAAATGATTTCACCCACACTGTAGGAGAAAATACTGTATACCTACATAGGTAATATTCTAGAAAATAATTTTCATCTACTAATTTCCTTGTTATAATATTCCTGCACCTTGAGCCACTGGAAAAACATATACCATTTGATTCTGTTGTTAATTTAACTGTCATTTTCATTTGTTTTACATAATGATTCCTGTGAACTTACTCAAATCTTTCATCCAACCATTGACTCTCTAGAACTGCAAAGTGAAAATTAGATCCTTAAATGTAGAAACCTACCAAGTCCTTCTATATCCTGATATTCCAACTGAGTGTTAGGTGGTCTCTCTAGAAATTATTTTTGGTCTATTTAATTATAACTGCAACAGTTTGTAAAAAAATCAAATAACAAAAAAAGCAAAAACACTACCCTAAAGCTTTATCTATAGAGAATAAATGTGAATCTCTTCCCTTCTATTACAGTAAACTTTTTACAATTTCCTTTAGTTTTTCATTAATGTTAGCATCTAGCCTTTTACATTAAGTGCCTCCATAGCCACAACTTTAGTACTATATAGACAAAAAATAGAAATTCATTTCCATGTAAACCTTCAAGTTTCAACGACAAATCAATACAACAACTCTATGAAACAAGTAAATCTGAGCAATTATTTTCACAAAGGACCTGTCCAATCCCATCTTTATGTCAGTTTGGGGACCATTCTAAATAGCAGTATAGATCTGAGCAAAATCTTCCCCTGTCAAGAAATGTGGTTTAAGGCTTTGAAATAAGCTCATAGTAACAGAAAATAAAGCATGCCTTTTGAAATTTTGAATGCATCATGTTCACTATTGCAAAGAAAGCAGCTATTGATTCATCCTTTAAAATGAACAAATACTTTGAACAGCAAATATAAACTTACCTTACTCTTAATTAGCAATTATTTCAAACTATTACTTTTCTTTGTATTAATACCTCTCTAGCTTCTGTCAGTTGACTGACAGAAGGCCAGAGAACTCAGTGAACACTGAAAAGGCAAGTGTGGTGTTCTGTATGACTTTAATAATTACTACCACTTGGGAATAAATATTTTCATATTGGGTAATGAAAGACTAACTTGATTACAGATAAACCCATTAGGTGGCCCTGAAGTGATTGACAAACACAAGATTAAAGCTGAAACAAATCTGAAGTCTGTTTTACACATAGATAATATAACTAAGGAGATATTATTATTAAAGTAAAGCCACTTATCCCTTTTCTCAAATCATTCACTGATATATGTGTAACCCTTTACCCAAAGATTTTGCAAAGAAAGGGGTGAAAGATAGAACTTGATCCTTTGACATTTATTGATCCCAAGTAAGTACTAATAATTTAGGTTGTGAGGAAGTTGGTAGAGTTACTTCAAGATCTCTACCTTGGGCAAATGAACAAGTATTGGTGGTTTTCATGGACAAATAAAAGTTAACAATAAGAACAATAACAATAAAAATGGTTCTCTTTTATTAAGCACTTAACATGTGCTGTTGCAATCAATTTACATGTAACTGAGCCCCAGAGAATTAAAAACTTAGCAGTAAGTGATGGAGCTAATATGGGCAGAAACTGGCTCCAGAACTCAAACACTTCACCACCACATTGTAATGCTACCCAAGAGAAGAGATGAGATGGAAAGTTCAGTTTTGAATATGTTGAGCTGGAAATGTCTGTGAGTCATTCAGCTTAGAATTTGCAGACACTTTAAATATAGTAATGTGTTTTGTAAAAGAGGAGCTTCTAGAATAGTGATGGTAGTCAAAGTCAGAATTAGATGGGATTTCACAGTGAGAGAATATACAGTGAAGAAAGAAGAGGAATTGAGGATGGCATATTAGTGAGTACAAATATTTACAGATGTGGCAAAAAAAGTAAATTAGTGGAAGTGACAAGTGACAGCCGAGCAGGAATTTTAAAAATTACATGGTGTAGCAGTTTGGCATTGTTTATGAATTCCAAAAATAGAAATTGGGTTATGTTTGTAAATTGGTCTGTATCTGGGTGTGATTAAATTATGATTAGGGCTTTGATAGGGCCATGTCAGTAGGATGTTGAGTCCCTACCCCCTTTGTGGGTGCGGACTCACAGCAAAAACTATACAACAGAGAAGAGAGTTGGAGTTTTGAGCTAGAGCCCAGGAGGTAAGCACACAGAAGAGAGAGCAGCTGAGCCTGGAGAGAATCGAGTCCCGGGAAGAGAGACAGAGCCAGTTGCCTGACAGTCTACAACTGGCCTTGTGAAGAGAGCAGGGCAGCTGAGCCCAGAGGAAACAAGCCCCAGGGAGAGAGGAACCCAGGAAGCCTGAACCCTTGCAGACATTGGCAGCCATCTTGCCCCAACACGTGGCAACAGACGTTGGTGAGGGAAGAAACTTATGCTTTATGGCCTGGTAACTGTAAGCTTCTACCCCAAATAAATACCCTTTATAAAAGCCAACAGATTTCTGGTATTTTGCTCAGTATGCCTTTGGCTGACTAACACAGACGGAGAAGAAAAAAGACAAAAATTTGTGTTATAAATACCTAAGAAGGGAGAATTCAAGAAGGAAGACATGATTAAAATGCTAGATGTAGCAGACACTTTAAAAATATGAGAATAAGAGAAGTAAGTGATGACTTCTGTCAGATTACTTTTAAAATATAGACATTTAAGCTAGAAATGAAAATTCATTGTGTGTGTGTGTGTGTGTGTGTGAGTGTGTGTGTGTATGCATGGAATGGAGGACACTGAGTAGTTGGAAGCAACAAAAGTCTTTCAAGATTTTGGAGGGATGGAAATCTCCAAGGAAAGAAGTCTCAATATTAACAAAACTTAAGCCTGTCTTCAAGTTGTATGTTCATACTTCTGAAAACTATCAATCTCCCAATGTACTAAATATTCTCCATAATCTTGACTCTAGACAAAGCATCAATTTTCTTATTAAATCTGTTCACAGAACCATCGAGTAGTTACTTCACATTTTGTTTAAATCTCTCCCTCTGCAATTTACTCATTATCTCATCCTATAAGAGAAAACAACTAGCTATTGTCCCTCATCACTTCCCATGTCTAGAATTATTGCTAATTTCTACTAATTTAAATCAACTGCTGAAGCTAAGAAAACTCTAACTGGAAAGAGTTTCAACTTAGTACTACCTTATAAAGTTTTAATTTAAAACAGGGATACCCAGGGATTAAAACAGTTTAGAGCAATGGGATAAAAAAGGTAAAATAAAATTAAGGTTAATGGATTAAAACAAATTCTTAAAAGAACAAACGTTTATTATTTTGTTTAGAGATAATAAAAAATAATTAGTACGTTGGCAGCCAATGTAACCAAAGATTCTCTAACTTAAAACATTACATTTTTACCTCTCTGGTTTAATATGTAATTAGAATGGGCAAGTATGATTATACAAACATGTAAATGCCAGAGGTTTTGCAGAAGGTAAGACCTGTATAAAAGATAACCTTGGAAGTTTACTTTTAGTTAATATTTTGGTGTGAGGGAATTGTCGAGAAAGGAAATGATACCCAGAGAATCATCAATTTCATGTTTAATTATTCTTTTATATAGTTATTCATGATAATCAACTAAACTACTGAATTAAATATGGAAACAGAATTTTGTATATTTAAGAATATATACAGTAATGGTAGAGAAAAATGAGAAAAAAGAAAGATTTAACATGAAGGTGTAATGGAGGGTAGAATAGTGACAACTTTGGAGCACATAAAGTCTGTCCCCTACTAGATTAATCATATTCTCAATGGAAAACCTGATAAGGAAAAAAGCTTTCCTAGTTAGTGATATTAAAACCCAAAGATATGTGAAGTGATAAATGAATGATGCTGACCAGCTTTATTTCCAAGCAAAAGAGTCTAAATGTGTCAGGTGTGATATTTGTGTGGGTTCACTAGATCTTAAGATATCCTGGAACCTCAGAGTCCTCAGGAACACTGAGGAGAGAGCAAACTGCAATTTCCAGGAAATGAGGAAAGCAATTAAGAGAATTATGCAAGAATTTAGTGATGAAAGATAAAGCAAAGTCAATGATGATGGCAATTTAGAGGAATAAGGAAAATAATTGAAATAAAAAAAATCTATCAGTAGCACTAGATTATTGATAAAAATACGTTTATGAGGATATCCAGTAACTCCGTGATTCCTGCTTTGGGTGTTAAATAAAGGAAGAGATATGTGAGATATGTTGAGTTGGAGGTGACCATGGGAAGCCTGAATGCTAAACTCATGTAGGTAGCCAGTAATTAAAATATGATAACAGGGAAGCCGATGTGGCTCAAGTGATTGAGATCCTGTCTAACATATTGGAGGTCCAGGGTTCAATTCCTGGGTCCTCCTGGTGAAGGCAAGCTG